>JAEUYN010001078.1:0-26970 GCA_018257835.1 Euura lappo
TACTATCTCCACCGGTGCTCTCTTGATTAGAGTGTTTCGTTCCTCTATACAGTCGTTTTCGATACAACACAGAGACAACAAAAGGGGAAGTAGAAACATAGCGGAGCGTGATAAGAGCGGAGCCGGATTCTACTTCCGTCGATCTCGAAAAAAAAAATAATAATTACTGTATATCGTAATTGTCTGTATATTCCACACAAGGGTTGAAATTTATTTTCAGACGACGTAGACACGAGTATACATCCCGTTTTGAGATTATCTTCTAGCTTTTTTCTTCTTTTATGTAGTAGAGAATCCGAAAACGAAATTAGTATTTAGTGCGGCAGTCGCGCGGAAGGACAACGTGCCACGTAGCCACGTGCGTGGAATAACAAACTCGAGGAGGTATACCTATACGCGCGGCGGTTCGTTGGATTTTTTAGAACGGAAGAGAAGGGAAATAAAAAATCGTCCCAATGTTGACACTGTCTCATTCTATACAGTGATACAGTTATTTTATTTTCATTTTTTTTTTATTATCTTTGTATATCGAAAAGTAACAAAATAAACAGAGATCGTATTTCGGTCTGCATGCGGTGGCGAAATTCTCTCTACGCCTCACGCGACCTGAGTTGTTACTGGATTATTTTGCACAGTTTAAAAATACCCTTCCTTTTCCTCGTTATGCAGTGAGGCGAGCTGAACACTACGCATACCGTTGAAAACGATGCAATACCATTATCGCGTAAACTCATGGCTATCCTCCATTCCGCATACCGACGACTTTGCAACGGGGCTAAATAATTCCCCCGCAAGTGTCTCAAAGCCTCGTACCTCGTGTAATCTTGTTCAATAAAATAAATCAACCAACGATAATTTACGAGCAGAAAATTATTTTCGACCAAAAACGTGTTTCATAATTTTGTAAAATGACTAAACTAAATAATTACGATTAATGCCACGAGGCACGCGAATTTAATAAGCGTATAAAAAATCTATAAATATGCGTCTAGCTGTTTCTTCGATTGATTAGTGATCAGTTACATTCGCACACACGGCCGAGCTCTCTTATCAAACGGTCCTTACTACTTCCACGTACCACATACGCGATCAATGCATGAATGGGCCCCCCGCTCGCACGGTTATACGCACCAATACAGCGAACGCGGTGCTGGTTGGTCTAGTGTGTACCGAGTGGCTACGGTGTGTCGAATAGGTTTTGTGTCTGTTGGTATCATTAAGTAATGACGACAATCGCAATTTGTGTCGAGATGGAGAGAGAAAAGAGACCGCGGAGCCTGGGAACGCGATGACAAGTGTCGCAGCGTAGGAACCATACGATGACACTAGACGTTACGATACACAACCTTGGTTCTTTGACAGCTAGAGATCACACAGTTCTTTTGAACTTACCAACACCATATTTCGTCGTCTTTGTTGTCGTCCACATTTTGTAGAGTTTCAACCGTTGTTATTTTATATTGTTTAACACCCCTACATGGTTTTATAGGTTCCTATTTCTTTTTTTTTTTTTTTTTTTATCACGGTTACGTACTTCTAGGTCGATGTTAAATTTTCCACCAATATTTATCACTACGATGGGTATTCGAAAACACAAACATTGGGTGTGTTGCGCTCTGTAGTGCCGTGCCACACACCACACAGGCAGTGCTACCGGACCACGAGCAGCCTTGTGTCTGTGATAGTTGCACCCGGATCGCCAGATGGGGCAGCACCGATCGACGAGCAAAAATCAACGCTCTGCTGCTGCCATCAGTCGAACGATCGGTCAACTAATATTTAAAAAAAAATCCCGCCGAGTTTTCGACATTCATTAATTTATTTAACTGAATTAAGAAACTGATTTAAATTTATCGGATAATTTTTTTTGCCTCAGTACAAATTCATTTTCCGATACACAATGATTTTCTACTCAAAACTTCGAATTACTCGAAATTTTATCCGATACTTGATAATAAAAATTGAGATTGAAAAGACTTGGAGGATTTCCTGTTTATTCATCAGTTGATATTCCTTCATTCAATTGATTTGTATTAATTTAAACTACTGATTGACTCGTCAATAACGAATAAAATTTATTGAAATCCATTGAGATTGAATAAAATCGTTTCAAATCGATTGAAAAAAAAAACTCTTGAACCGATGAATTAAAAAAAAAAGAAAGAAACCAAAATAAGATGAATAAAAGCGAGGTGTTTTATTATTAGATATTTAATAAATACATAAAGTTTTTTTTTCATGAGATATTACATTAGATGTAAGTAGTGGTAATAGTAGATCTGTTACGGGTCCAGACCCCCCAGATCCAGACCTATGACGTAACGTTGCAGTTTATTTACAAAGTTTTTTTCTTCTTCTTTTCTCTTTAAATCTCCGATTATCTGACTCGATATTTGCTCTTAGCAGCTACGTACAGTTACGATGCGTTATTGCGATATTGGGTACTCCTTTCATTACAACTTCTGTAATTATAAATAACAACTACGTACGAACAGACGTAATTCGCGATCATAAATCCTTCAGATACATTCAGATTATTTTCTCGTTATTCTCTCAATTCGTTTCTCTTATTAGTATCTAAAAGTTTATCGGCTTTCCGAAATACGCTGCTAGATGCGCTTCTCTGAGAGCCTCGGCGCAGGTCTGAAATTAAAAAAACGACAGGATATTTAATACGATATTGATATTGATCATTTTTAATGAATGAGAAAGTATTTTACGTACCGGATGTGCGTGGCAGACCCTAGCGACGTCTTCCGCGCTGGCACCGTATTCCATCGCCAGGACGGCCTCGTTGATAAGCTCTCCAGCCGCGGGTCCGACGAGATGAACGCCCAAAATCTTGTCTGTATTTTTATCGGCTAAAACCTTAGCAAAACCGTCGGTTTCCAGGTTCGTCTTTGCCCTGGAGTTTGCTAGATACGGGAATTTTCCAACTTTGTAATCGATTCCCTCCTTCTTAAGGTCTTCCTCCGTCTTTCCCACCCAGCCAACTTCCGGATGTGTGTAAACGACGCTCGGCACACAGTTGTAGTCGATGTGAACGGCGCCTGTTAAACAAAATCAAAGTTAATCTGACTAAAAGCGACTCGAACAACAATTATCGCCTTTATCTGGATCATTCACCTCCAGCAATGCCTTCGACGGTGATGATGCCCTCGTCTTCAGCCTTGTGCGCGAGCATGGGTCCGTGGATGCAGTCTCCGATGGCATAGATGCTGAAATTAAAACGTCGAAATCGTTACAGTAACGTTTTGGATCCCAATTATCCCAAAATCCGGGATACTCACTTCGGAATGACCGTCTGGAACCTGTTGTTCACTGGGATTCTTCCCTTCTCGTCTCTCTCGATTCCAAGATCCTCGAGGCCGAGGTTCTTGGTGTATGGTCTTCGTCCCACGCACACGAGCAGGACGTCGCAGCCTATTTCTTCCTTTTTGCTCGGATCCTTGGCGTCCTCGATGGCCACCTTGATCTCTCCTCCTGATTTAGTGGCTCCGGTAACTTTGGTTCCCAGCTTGAACTTCAGACCCTGTTTTCCAAGTATTTTTTGCAGAGTTTTACTGACTTCTCCGTCGATACCCGCTCCTCCGATCGAAGTCATGTACTCAACCGCCGTCACGTCGGAACCCAGCCTGCGAAAATAAAGTACATATAATGATTGATGAAAAATTTGATATTTCATTACAATATTAAGACTTTTTCAGGTTTTTTGATATCGTATATCTCAGATTTTACTCAACGATTTGAGTTTATCGATGAATAAAAAGCTAATAGTTGATAATTTTTAGAATTCAGTGATTCTAGAAGAGTTTGCAGCGGATCGCAGCGACATTGAATCTCAAGATCGATAATTCTCTTATCCAGAAGAATATGAACCTTTGCCAAACGGAGCCAAGTTCAAGACCGATAACTCCGGCGCCGATAACGATGAGTCGTTTCGGTACCGGGTTCAGCGACAGAGCCCCGGTGGATGAGACGACTTGTTTTTCGTCGACCTCGATGCCTGGGAACGGGGTGACCTCGCTTCCGGTAGCGATAACGATATTCTTGGTGTTGATAGTGGTTTCGACACTCCCGTCGGGCGTCAGAGCAGAGACTTGGTTCTTTCCCGTAATTTTTCCGTGACCTTTGACCCACTCCACTTTGTTCTTCTTGAAGAGTCCGGCTATCCCGCTGGTCAGCGCCTTGACGACGTTCGTCTTCTGCTTCAGAAGCTGGTCAAGGTCCAGTTTCACATTCTCGACTGTAAAATCGGTTGGAATTAGTGAGAAACTGAGATTCGTGTCTCGTTATCAGTCTCAGAGATAAGAAAACGGCCTTGAATAGATTTGAATAGATTCAAAAATAAAGTCTACTACTCGCCTACGATTCCGCGCTCCTTGAGATCTCCGCTGTGGGCCATATGGTAGTAGTGCGAATTGTTCAGCATGGATTTCGACGGGATGCAGCCGACATTCAAACAGGTTCCACCCAGGGTCGGGTCTTTCTCAACGCACACGGTCTTCATGCCCAATTGGGCAGCTTTGATGGCTGCTACATAGCCGCCGGGACCCGAACCGATCACAACCAGGTCTGCGTCGATTGTGCTGGCATACCTCCGCTGCTGAGCAACAGAGAGCACCGGATTGACGACGCGCTTCAAACACGCCGGCTGTAAAGACGAAGAATTAATAATAAAGAAGGAGAATATTAATAAAAATTGAAAATCGATTATTTATGAGCGGAAGTAACAAAATCGATAAAATTTTTATCGAGTTTGGATGAGAATTGTTCCGAAATGACGTGATTCGGTGATTAAAGAGGAATAATTAGCTCCAGTCTTAAGATTCAAAGTGACATAACGATAATTTTGGTAATGGCTTAGCAGACGATTGCCCTTCACCGCGGACATACGATAAGGAGAGAGAGAGAATTGAAGATCACTAGCGGTGGCATCGATTTACGGTCTACGAACCCGCCAGCAGCCGCTAGACAATATAAATTCAGGCTTAATCTCACCCTGACGGACGTGTTGATCAGATTCCAAAGGTTCGCCTGCATCGCGATTCCTCTCTTCGATTCTTTTACAGAACGAAAAAGAGGGGTTAGACCTCAAGAGAAAAGGAAACCCCGAGCGCTGCGAAGTCCGTCCCTAGTCGATATCGAAGCATCGATGTATATCGAGTCTCGAGATAGAGCCGAGGCTTTGGTGCGGAGATAAGAAGAAGCAACGATGTGATTGGCGGAGGCAGGCGTCGTTCGCTCGCAGCAGCCAATCAGCGCGTTGGACAAGAAGAAGCAATGATGTGATTGACGGAGGTCGGCGTCGCTCGCTTGCGGCGGCCAATCAGGGCGTTGGACAAGAAGATGCAACGATGTGATTGGCGGAGGCCGGCGTCGCTCGCTTGTGGCGGCCAATCAGCGCGTTGGACAAGAAGAAGCAACGATGTGATTGGCGGAGGCCGGCGTCGCTCGCTTGCGGCGGCCAATCAGGGCGTTGGACTAGAAGAGGCGACGATGTGATTGGTGGAGGCAGCGTCGCTCGCTTCCGGCAGCGACTCAGAGCGCTGGACGCTCCGCCCTTTGGATTATGGGAGCGATTTGAATTTCGAATGTGTGTCACTGGTGGCGCCAGCGTCGGTTGACGTAGGATTTAAGCGATTCGAATTAATCCGGTCGGGTTTGAATATGATTAGAGAAATAATTACGAGATGTATGAGGTAACGCGCGATACGGCGCGTGGGTATTTAAAATTACGCTACATTTTAGCGGTAATTGGATATTTGAACAGGTTTTTTGTTCTCCAATGCGGTTCATCGACTGTAGTATACGCTGTACTTTCTAAGAGGAAAAAAAGTTTGCTTTCCCTTTCACTGGCGTGAAATGAGATAAAAATAACAGCTCCGGGACTTCGGCAGGAGATAAAATATGCATCATTTTACGCTGACAATACGAAAGTAGAAAGACAAAAAAATTGAACCACGTTTTATCGGCACCGACTATAAACCATTAATTACTGTTCTAGGTACATAAATTGATGTAATTTGACGTTTTGAATAAATCTATTTATCATACTTCTACCATTTTTGCTTAATATCTCAACCAGAGCTGAAACTACAACCAGCTATTATGAAATTAGGGGAAAAAAAGGGCAGAGCAAGCATTGAAAGTGTTCTCTTGAGGAATAGAGTAACTCATTACTTTCTTTGGTTTTGCAACAGTGAAAATATGATGTTAGTTTTCGTCTTTCAAAACATATTCAGATTCAAATATTGTTATTTTTATGGTGTGCATCACACCGTTACTCCTGGTTAGCTTGAAAAAATTTACAACCACTGTTCCGATCTAAAAAAAATGATAAAGTACAGTACCAAAAATTAATCACTGGATGTGAAGAATGAGAATTGATTAATGCTACTGTCTATAATAATAATATCAATATTGATTATATGTATGATGGTTGAAATTTGCAGGTTCGTAATTTCTATGAATTAAGGTTCTCGTCTTTCATGGGTTGAAAATGTTTGAATAAAAAAACGGAAAATCTTCAAATTCCAACAATTAACGATACAACAATATTTCGTCATTTTCCTTCTTTCTGTTATTTAAAATTTTTTATTTATTTCTTTGTTTTCTCAGTTCATTGTTACTATTCAAATTTTAATTTTTTTCATCTCATTCTTCGTATGAATATCTTGTCATTTTTTATACATATTGTAAATGAAAGCAAATTCCTTGTGTTAATAATAGAAATGTTAATTATTTGTGGCACTGTGCCTTTATGATTTTCTTTTAGATCGAAATAATGATTAAAGATTTGTTCAAGCTAAACAGGAGGAACGCACGCGATTCACAGAGTAAAAAAAAAAAAAAAAACAAGATTCGAATTTGAATATGTTCTGAAAAACGAAAACTAACATGATATTTTCACTTTCCTTAAACCTACGAAGAGAAAACTTTCAATTCTTGCTCACTCTTTTTTTTTCGTAATTTTATCATTATCACACGAAACTGAAGTCAGCAGCCATATTTAGCATTCGAAAATTTTAAGCTTCTCCCAGATTCATGTCCATAATTGCACGAAAGTATTTGCTTTCCATAATATTTCACAAAATTTTTAAGTCGTCTCATTTTAATTTTGATATCATTGCCTCATTTTAATTTTGATATTGTTGTCTCATTTCAAATTTTGAAATCATTGCTTCCTTCTAATTTAATTCAACACTATTTGCTGCTAAATATGGCTGCTAGCTTCAGTTTCATAATCATAACCGATCGCAACATAGGACACCAGAAATCCTGAGAACGACTGAAGCCAAGATGTTCAAATTCTAAGAAAATAAGATCCAAAGTGCATTTTTCCCGCGCTCAGTAAGCGAAGACTGACTGCATCGATCGACGCATGTGCACGCCTGACATACAATTTGTATGCAAAAACCGTGCGGTGTGGGGTTGGGTCAAAAGTCCATGGGACTAGGCTTCTCGGCGTCTAGGGTGCGGTGCAGGGGCGCCGGGGCGCCGGGGCGCCGGGACTATGGGAAAAAGCTAGGGTGGTGTGGTGGGAACTAAGGTGCACAACCACCGAGCCCAGACACGTCCATGGTTTCAGGGTGGGGTGTTATACCGACCCGGGTGAAACGGGGCGACAGATGTTCTCCCCGATGACGCACTGCCGCATCTCGCAGGGCGTTTTGCCCATTCGCTCCCTGCGCATGCACGCGGCTTATCACCGCCGCTTGACAAAAACGCACTTTAAATAATACCTCGATATTTTTTTCTTGCAATTTTCATCAAACCTCATCGAGTCATTGATTGATTGAGCCAACTTCGACGACGCAGTGTTTCCCCACGGTGATTGTGTGTGTGCGACGGAAGCAGACGAGGTTTACTGTGCCACAACAAGAACAACAATTTTGTACAGCTTTAATCGCGGTTGAAAAAAAATTTTGTGTAATTTTTTAAGTTCGTCCGGAATCCGGTTTGAATTGAAGAAGGAAAAAAGAACGCGTTTTAGATTGGTAGGAAAAAGTCGGACAGTTTGTCGGTGATATGGAGAAGAGCGAGAGGCGAGTGTACCGAGATCAAGATCCTCCGCGAATCCGGAATAAGAGTACAGAAAATTTGTTGAAGGACGAGTTCGGTGCCTCGAGATCGACCCCGAATTCCCCGACTGGCTTCCAGCGGGGGGGAACTTTGGACAAATTCTTTAGTGACCCGGATTTTTTCAAGAAACAAAATATCTCGAAGAAGATAGACCGGCTCGATGGGCGGAATGAAAATTGTTCGAGCAGTTCGAGCCCCGAAGATAACGAGAAGATTGGTAACGGATGCAGGAACGCACGAAGCACTGAGGACTTCGTCAAAGAGCTCAACGCCAAAGTGCCTTCTTCCAAAGCCCTGAAAGAGGTTCGTCCGCTGGATTGTTAGAAATTTTTGTATTAAGTTTCATAAAAATATATGTGAAGCGATTAACACATACTTTTTGTATATCAAAATTCAACTTCTCCACTATTTGAATGGTCATATAACAGTTTTGAAAATTCAAAATCATTCGGAAATTTCATAGAACCATATCAATATTGAGATGTAGTGATTGAAAACTCGGTATGTTTTTTCAATACGGTTTTATATAAATTTCATTTCAATCAGCAGGATTTGTAACTTTCATTCCTGTTTGTGTAAGAAATTCCAAGATATTTGCTCGGCTGTCTGTTCAGTCGCAGTCATTTCCGGTTCTAGTTAAAAAGACCACAGCTCTCATCGTAATCGTAATCGTGGCTCTCGAAAATCTGAGCTTCCTGGTGGCCACTTTATCGGTTTTATTAGTTCTCGGTATAGTTGGTCCACTCGGCTACACAGTGGCTGAATAAATTGAAGAATTGGGACACCTTCACTCTCATGTATACTTTATAACCCTCGAGACCGGTCAGCAGCATTCGAACAACATCAAACTTTCTCAATTTATCAATGAAGCGCAGAAATGCTCTCTGATTCGAGGGGGAAATAATTCAAGATTTGACTGAGACATTTTTTTTTAGTGAAATAATTCATTTTATTTATTTCAATTTTTTTTTTTCTATTGCAATTTTTTTTCTTTATTTATTTCTCATTATTTCAGCTACTTCCTCAGTTATTCTTCAATATTTCACGAGCTATTGACACGTTATTTCAACTAGTTATTTCCCCCTCGTTCTGATTGGCCGCAGTGACGTCAGAATTCACATTATCCCCGCCGTATTTGAATAACCTAAGCTCTAAGTTATCCTCTAACGTAAAAAATGAGAACTAGGAGGCACGAAGTGTCGAGTGAGGATCGACGACGCCGGATGGCGCGCTTGGGGGACTGAACACTGACGTCATAGAATAGCGCGAACTTCAAATTGACAATTTATCACTTCTAAGCGATACTATGAAGCTAAAGTTTGTTTCACAGTCACTTGTAACCTGAAAAAGTGTTTTTTTGTCTTGTCTTTTTTTATAGTGGCGAAGCTAATCGTACCAGTTTCGGAATGCGAGTATAATAGCGGTACATCCAGCACCAGATGTCTCCGCAATTAAATTAGGTGTACACGTTCTTTGTGAACAGAGTCAAGGTTCATGAGCGTCCGTGCGTATGACCCTCTGGGAAACTTGAATGACCCTCGTCTGCACTTACATTAGCCTCAAGCCTCTCGAGAGTGCAGCATGTACGTATAAATAATACGCTTGCATCAATTTCCGCACTACGTTATTCACGTTCTAAGCTGATGCGTGTTCTCTGAAAACTGCGATCGCGTGCGAGAAGCGCAAACTACATCTTCTTCTTATAGGTACTACATACCTACTTCGTATGAACTCTGGCCCGCGGTACACAGTCATTTGCTTCGAATTATGACGACTATCTTCATATACCGTACCGCGAACACCGGTTCAAGAAAAAATATGGCATCAATTATTCTTTACAGTGAAGCAACCATAATTTCAGTTTGATTGGCTATTTTCATAGTTCTGTTGATCACAAAAGGCGAGATAAGAACAATACGAATTCTTCTCATGTCAGTGTAGAGTCTCGTTGGCTCGCATCAGCAGCGTCTACTTTGCTCGATGCCCATGCCGGAGCACCGGAGTTTATTACAAAGCTGAATACCTGGAATGCCCTTAAATGCTTTACGAAAGTACGAGAAGAAAGGGCGGATACGGGGTAGCTAATCTGCGTTATAGCCTGCACTCCCAACTATACCTACTATATCCCTGCACTGTAACCTGCAGCCGGTTTTCTTGCACGAGATCATTTCTTTGTGTGCGCCAAGGGGCACGATTTAGGCCTCGTTTCCACCGGCTGGCTGTGGCAGGTACCAAGTCATACGTCCCACAAAACACAAGACAGCACAAAACTGAAAATAACCGAATGTTGTCCAATAGTCGTCGTAAAGATGACGCATGCAACACTTTTTCACGTCTAAATGTTGTCCAAGTCCAAAAGAAGTCTAAATGTTGTCTGATTCCAAAAAACGTCTAAATGTTGTCTAATTGCAAAAGACGTCTAAATGTTGTCTAATTACAAAAGACGTCTAAATGTTGTCTGATTACAAAAGACGTCTAAATGTTGTCTGATTACAAAAGACGTCTAAATGTTGTCTGATTACAAAAGACGTCCAAATGTTGTCTAATTACAAAAGATGTCTAAATGTTGTCCAATTCCAAAAGACGTCTAAATGTTGTCTAATTACAAAAGATGTCTAAATGTTGTCCAATTCCAAAAGACGTCTAAAATGTTGTCTAATTACAAAAGATGTTTAAATGTTGTCTAATTACAAAAGATGTCTGAATGTTGTCTAATTACAAAAGACGTCTAAATGTTGTCTAATTACGAAAGACGTCTAAATGTTGTCAAATTACAAAAGACGTCTAAATGTTGTCTGATTACAAAAGACGTCTAAATGTTGTCTGATTACAAAAGACGTCCAAATGTTGTCTAATTACAAAAGATGTCTAAATGTTGTCCAATTCCAAAAGACGTCTAAATGTTGTCTAATTACAAAAGATGTCTAAATGTTGTCCAATTCCAAAAGACGTCTAAAATGTTGTCTAATTACAAAAGATGTTTAAATGTTGTCTAATTACAAAAGATGTCTGAATGTTGTCTAATTACAAAAGACGTCTAAATGTTGTCTAATTACGAAAGACGTCTAAATGTTGTCAAATTACAAAAGACGTCTAAATGTTGTCCAAGTCCAAAAGACGTCTAAATGTAGTCTAATTACAAAAGATGTTTAAATGTTGTCTAATTACAAAAGTCGTCTAAATGTTGCCTAATTACAAAAAGACGTCTAAATGTTGTCTAATTACAAAAGATGTCTAAATGTTGTCCAATTCCAAAAGACGTCTAAATGTTGTCCAATTCCAAAAGATGTTTAAATGTTGTCTAATTACAAAAGACGTCTAAATGTTGTCCAAGTCCAAACAAGAAGTTCAAAAGAAGTCTAAATTTTGTCCAATTCCAAAAGACGTCCAAATGTTGTCTAATTCCGAAAGACGTCTAAGTGTAGTTTAATTACAAAAGACGTCTAAAGGTTGTCCAAGTTCAAAAGAAGTCTAAATGTTGTCCAATTCCAAAAGACGTCTAAGTGTGTTACATATGTCATCTTTACGACGACTTTTAGACAACATCCAGGCATTCTCAGTTTTCTGCTGTCTGGGATACAATAAAAATCTCCAGAAATAGGTTGTTTTTGATCCAGTCGCCCATGGAAGGTAAATGTTTAGGCTGCTACCACTGGCTCCCACATGTGCCTATGGAATCTCTGCAACGCCATTCTACACCTCGTCCAGAGAGTAGATAACGAGGCTTTCCGAGAACACAAAGCAGCCCACCCGAACCGCGTTCGGTGTGGGCATCGCTGTAGGTCTGTGTCGGTCCGCTTTAGCGCCATACTAAACTGAGTGTTGCGGATGGCCAGCTGGCCGACTGGTTCCTAAGTTTCAGTCTGCTGTTTACTACGGAGGTTTAAACATTTTTCAGACCGAATGCTCGGGATTCCGTGTCTCCTTGCTGTATCAGTGCTACAAAGTCGAGTCTGTTGAAAGTTGTCATCACACTCCCACGGTGGGTATATAATATACATATAATACCAGTCTTCGGTTGTTCGGTATGTGTGTGCTCTGCAGGAAACGAGTTTTTGAATATACAGAGGCGGCGCTTTTGATACCAAAAACAAAAGAGAAAAAAAATCAGTGCTGTGAGGGCGTGAGGTACAGAGCACATGCTACGTACACCTTTCTTCATAGACCCAGTCACGCTCGGTACTGGAAAAACTCTTCAACAGAACTCTGAAGGTTCTTCCAGGGTCCTTGAAGACCTCGCGAGCTTCTCCCTCGCGGTGCAGGTACACAATCGATACCCATATTCTCTCCTTTTTACCGTGCGGTCTACGTGTCAACGGTGCTCTTCCGGTATCGCGAGGGTGAACTCTAGTGAACGTATACGTATACATGTACATATAATATCGAACGGAAATGTACTATTTTTGGAGGAATCAGGATTGATTAGTATTCAAACTCGCCCTTGGTTGTACCTTGCCGAACGTTATCCACACCCGCAATGACGTCACGGCACCGTGTCGATATCGACGTTGACTTATTGTTAGAGCAGATAAAAAATTACGAGCATTCTACATTGCGTGTAGATATCCGTAGAAGAAGAATTTCTTCTTGTAGAGATAAAAAAAAAAGAAGAATGTATGGAGTTTACCCAACAAGAATTCAGGGGAAACAATAATGAAGCTGCAACTAAATATTTAAGTATATTTGTAACGAACTGATGTTTAGTTCATTGTCAGTGAAAATTACTCCGACTATATAATGATAGTTGACTTGAGGAATACTTCATCTTCGTGTATACAGAACGGAATACCACACTTTTTTTTCTTTCTCGCTCTGTGTATGTGAGAAGAGAAGCGAAGGAGTGCCGAGTTCCAAGTTCCGAGTGTCGAGAGCTCGTAAAACTCCTACTACTATCGCTCATTGTTTACCAAACACGTTAATTTCACGCAGATGATTGACGGTTTGGAATTCAATTTCGTTCCTCTTCTCTTTTCTTCGTCAATAGCGAACTGCGTAGTAATAGGTTCAAGGTTCTGACTCACAGCTATAGTCAATCTTTACCGAATTTGAAGAAATATTCTTTTTGTAACACCTGATGCTTGGAAAGTATGATTTTTTTTCCATTCTACTTACCGCACTAATTTCCGCACTGGGGCTATAGAAGATAGAAGACAGAAGACGGAAGACAAAAGACAGCAGACAGAAGACAAAAGACAGCAAACAGAAGTCAGAAGACAGAAGACAGAAGACCGGAGATAGAAGATAGAAGATAGAAGATAGAAGATAGAAGATAGAAGATAGAAGATAGAAAATAGAAGATAGAAGATAGAAGATAGAAGATAGAAGATAGAAATAGAAGACAGAAGACAAAAGGCAGCAGACAGAAGACAGAAGACAGGAGATAAAAGACAAAAGACAAAAGACAGAAGTCAGGAGATAGAAGATAGAAGATAGAAGACAGAAGACAAAAGGCAGCAGACAGAAGACAGAAGACAGGAGATAGAAGATAGAAGACAAAAGACAAAAGACAGAAGACAGAAGACAGGAGATAGAAGATAGAAGACAGAAGACAAAAGGCAGCAGACAGATGACAGAAGACAGGAGATAAAAGACAAAAGACAGAAGACAGAAGTCAGGAGATAGAAGATAGAAGATAGAAGACAGAAGACAAAAGGCAGCAGACAGAAGACAGAAGACAGGAGATAGAAGATAGAAGACAAAAGACAAAAGACAGAAGACAGAAGACAGGAGATAGAAGATAGAAGACAGAAGACAAAAGGCAGCAGACAGAAGACAGAAGACAGGAGATAGAAGATAGAAGACAAAAGACAAAAGACAGAAGACAGAAGACAGGAGATAGAAGATAGAAGACAGAAGACAAAAGGCAGCAGACAGATGACAGAAGACAGGAGATAAAAGACAAAAGACAGAAGACAGAAGTCAGGAGATAGAAGATAGAAGATAGAAGACAGAAGACAAAAGGCAGCAGACAGAAGACAGAAGACAGGAGATAGAAGATAGAAGACAAAAGACAAAAGACAGAAGACAGAAGACAGAAGACAGGAGATAGAAGATAGAAGACAGAAGACAAAAGGCAGCAGACAGATGACAGCAGACAGAAGATAGAAGACAAAAGGCAGCTGACAGAAGACAGCAGACAGAAGACAGAAGACAGAAGACAGAAGATAGAAGACAAAAGACAAAAGACAGAAGACAGAAGATACTTGCCTCTACCGGACAGTTAAAATTGTTAGGTTATCTTTTTATCACGTTTCTTGATATTACGTTTTATTACAAATAATTTTCTAGGAACATAATTTCAAATTGTGTGTATTATTGTGTGAATTATGTCTCGCAGACGAAATGAAGACCTTTTGGAAGAAATAACAACCAAAAGAACAAGACATTTCTACTTTCTACTTGCCAAACCAGGGCTTTTTTATTCTACTTTTCGCACTAGGGCTTTTTTCGTTCTACTTTCCATACTAGGTAGCTTTCGTCTCAAATGAAATTATTATTATGAAATATGTTCAGAGTTTGTAAGAATCGACGGTAGTAAATTTAATCTGCTGACGAAGAGGTACTTTGGAGTTTCTTTAAGGGTTGTCAATAATTTCCGGTTGTGGTTTGTATATTGACGGTGTCGTATCGCGCGGGGTGCTAAATTCCCCTTGACGAGGAATTACCTGTCGTTGGCATTTTAGACACTGTAGTATGTACCAGTCTCTGAAGTGTAGGCGGTAGAGTGGTTCGGTACTTGACTAGCTTGTATCTATTCTAGTTACGCTTCTGGTTTCTACGCTCATATATCGTCAGTGTGAAAAGCTGTCGGTGCGTTAAGCCGTGGAGAACACACGTCATTTGCTTATTCAGTATCTATAGGAAAAACAACGGCACGCGAGTATAGATATATACATATATGAGAGAGTCTATCGCTGATGTGATGAGCAAACGAGCCGATCCTGATATTTTCGAAACGGAACTTACACTCGATATCAATAACGAAACCGGGAACATCCAGCGACGTACGCGGTAATCATTGCTGCGATTGCGAAGCGGCGGGATTCTATGAGGAAAGAAAAAATAACAGAATCCGATAAATAATTATTGCACATTGGAGTAAAGACGCGATAAGATATTATTAGAGTTTCCCCATATATTTACCAAAGGCGATATTAATTAATTAGCCAGATAACTCTTATCTCGTCTCATTTTGCGGACTCGGTACAGTAACAAACCGTTCGTCCATCCGCTAGCTTCACGTCAGTTGGAACAAGGCCTCGACTGTGTAACGGTCTATGCGGCTATCATAACACGTTGGTTCATGTGCTGGATGGAAAATGATCGAGGAATTACGCTGTTCTCACGTTAGTAGAGTTTTTCTTTTTCACTTTATATCAACGCAGTCACGACCAGCATCGATCCCAAATGGTCGTCAATTTTTTTCTGAATGCTTTTTCTTACACTGAACACACACAACAAATTTATTGAGGATTGTAGGAGTCATTAATTTTCACAGTTTTCGATGGGTGAAGTCGAATAACTCCTACAATTCAGATCATTTTTGGATGAAATTTGGACTGCGCACTTGAATAACCGTCAGCACCGATCAGTCACATCAGATTTTCGATGTCTTACATTTTGTTGAATTCTAAGCATCGCTGGAGCTTAAATTGAGCTTTTCGACCTCAAAATCGTGAATTCAAAGTCTAATAATTCCTACGATTTTCAATATTTCTTGCTGTAATTTGTTTCCCATGATCAGTTTACCGTGTTAAAAAAGGCACCTTGTGGATTTTTTTATACCTCACTTTCTGCCGAATCTAGACGATCGACGAGTTTCAAATATTTCTTGTTTCCCGCCTTTAGCTTCACGGTGTGTCTTTCAGAACCCAAAACAACATTGAAAGAATAAAAAAAAATCATATAATTCTTTCTTTGGTCAAACTTTCTGCTCAGTAAGAATGAAGTAATAATCGACTAACTGAGCAATAATTCAATATTATTGCACAAATATTTATCAGCTTGTGCCAATCGATGTTTAGAATTACGTCGCTGCAGCTGATCATGAAGTGCGAAGTAAAATCTTGTATACCGGGTTTGAATTATGATTTGTTTGGGTTCCGTTTAAGTATCCGCTGCAGCCCAAAGTGCGATAGGAGAGAGGTTTTCATCCTTTTTTCCTCTCTCTCTCTTCTATCTTCTACAAACACAGAATTTGTTTTCATTTAATCCTCTGAAGATAGATGTCCGGGCTATACTTGGCTCACTGTTTTTTCTCGCCCTCTCTATCCCTTCATACATTTGTTTATATTACAATTTTCCACGTATTATTTATCACCCATATCGTAAACCAAATCTCCCAGCTTAGTTTAACTACAGGGTGATTCAGAATCGTGAAGAATCTTTCACAGGATCCCGGATTCCTGGTCGAAAATGGGATCGAAAGGTCCTTAGCCGTTGGAAACAAAAAAAAAAAGGATTTTTTGAATTATTAATGGATTTGTAATTTCAAGTAGTTGAATAAAAAGGAATTTGTAAAAGAGAAACGGATGTGGTGAAACGGAAACGAGCGAGGGAGACATTATTGTGTTATGTTTTCCTTCAAGTAGAAAGACAGAGAGAGAGTGAGGAAAAAAAAAACACTCTCTGCTAGGGTACACAAGACACAGAGACACGGCAGGATGTTATGGACCAATTGTATCGTTTCGTTAGAAAAAAAAGAGAAGTAATAGTCGAAAGTAAAATTTACGAAACAATTGCCGTTTAAACTGTGATAAATTAAGAATGATGAAATTTCACTATGCGGTCGCAGTCTGTTGATTGAGGAGAAAAATGAATTTATATAATTATATTACGAAGTCAAGTTCAATTATACTCAATTCTGATTTTTTTAAACGTTTTAGATTCAGGTACTTGCACTGTTAGAAATTTCTATATGAAGTTCCATGAAAATGTATGTAAAGCAATTAACATATACTTTTCAATATTTGAATATTCATATAACAGTTTTAAAAATTCGAAATCATTCGGAAATTTCATAGCCAAGATTATACTAAATTTTATATACAGAATGTTTTGAAAATTCGGCTGAATACTCACATGATATAAAAATTCATTATAATTTCATTCAAAAATGGGTTTCCACTGCTGCAATAATTGCTGAATCGGATCATAAAACATTGCAGAATGAACCAAAAAATGATAATTTCACGCTTTTAATCGCATGGACTGTCGATAATTGACTGAAATACCGCTTTGTCACTGAAAACTAAAAAAGAATCATAGTATGTTTTGAATCTCCGAAACAGTTTCATAAATTTAATAGAACCATATCAATATTGAGATATAGTGATTGACAACTCGGTATGTTTCTTCAATCTTAAGACACAAACATGAAATTTCCAGATGTTTCATATTAATTTCATTAAAGTCACCAGGATTTGTAAATTTCATTCCCGTTTGTATAAGAAATTTCAAGATATTTTTGACAGTGTGGGTTATAAAATAATAATAACAATTCTTCCCCGTCCCGGAAGTGTAACGTGACATTCGAAGTCTTCAAGGTTAAACTTGACGTCTACTATAAGAGTCAAGCCGACGTGAGTATGTTACATCCTTTCGGAATACCCGAACAGAAGACTCGTTCACTGGGTCAATAGCTCACGATCGAGTGTACCTATATATAACTCTTTCTACGTTTCATCGAGTTTTCCATTTTTTTTTTTTTTTTTGTTCCTGCCGTTAAACATTCATCGTCCAATTTATCACGATCTGAATGCAGCTCGTCAGTTATTTCAGAACCAATTAACATTCTTATGCTCTTTCTTGGATGCTTGAATGTTACACATAGGAGAAGGGGTTCAACGATTAATCGAATTAATTATGCATGATTTAGATTTTTTGTTGTTTTTTAACAATAAAATTTGATTGCAATTATTTTTTCTGATATTAATCGATTAATCGCGAACTTCAAGTAGCCTGTGAATTCACGATTAATGAACGATTTTGGTCAAATATTATTTTGATTAATCGAGGGACCGATTCTTAAAATGTTAATAAACGAGGAAACGATGTACTTACACTAATCGAGTTCATGAATGAATATGAAAACTACGATTAATCGAATATTCGACTCTTGGAGCTTCGATTATCCAATTATTCAATTTCCAAGACGTCGATTGATCAATTATTCGATTTTTGTAACGTCGATTAATCGAATATTCGATTTTGATGACGGCGATTCATAAAATGTTAGAAATCTTCGATAACGAAGCTCGGATGATTCGATTAATCGCGATACTCTGTTAAAAGAACTTATTGAAATTGTATCAAGGACGAATAGAATGTCAAAATCATGTTTTATTTATATATATATATATATCGTATTTATAATTGAATTCTTAATTTACTGTTACGCGGGAAGCGTTGAGGCCTCAAGTTCTCTCAACTCTTTGATGTCGTTGATTCTTTATTGAGTTAGATAGCGAGATTATAAGCGGGAGTGAAAGTCAGCGTGATTTTCTGAGATCATGGTTTCCTTCGCGCCGCGATTCTTTATTAAACCGGAGTCAGTTGCTGTCTGAATTCTTGTCATACTCGACCAACTGAATTCAAAAAGGTCCTCTGCAAAGGTGACAAAAAAAAAAAAAAAAGAAAAACGGCCAGACGGACTTTAGACGATAATAATTGTAAAACCCATTAAAATCCAACTTAGAATTTTTGTTTTTTACTTCTGGCTTATGTGTTTTTTTTTTCTTAAAAGTAATTAATAATTTCGGAAAAAAAAACAAATTTTTGAAGGAAAAGTGCTACAGTTTGAAATTTTACTAAAAAAAAAACGCGCGAGTGCACCATATAATATACAGAGTTTGGAATAACGTAAGAAAAAAATAAAATAAAAATGTCATAAATTTTACCATCTTATATGTTACGAGGATGTAACACAGCTGTGGAGCAGCGAGAAGACGCATTCCATGTATGACAGTCATGTACATGGAATCGAAAGTGTATAGTCAACGTATATATATATATTATATCGATATACGACCAACCGTGGTACTTTAATGCGTATTATCGTTATACCTATGATCATATATTATAGATGCGCAATCAATGTTATCATATGACTATATTATAGCTACACTTAAACACGGGGGAAATAACTTGTTGAAAAATCGAAAAAATGAATGAAATAATGAAAAATTACCGTGAAAATCAATTTAAAAATGAGATATAAATGACAAAAATTACTGAAATAATGAAAAATAACTGAAATAATCAGAAATAACCGCAAAAATTGATTAAACAATGATAAATAACCGAGAAAATTAATGAAATAATATGAATGAAACAATCAAAACTGATTTTTATTATAATTTTGTTTTTATTCCCAGAGTTATTGACCACACATCAAAGAAAAAACACGAGAATGTTAATCGAACGATCGCACACGGAGATTTTTGAGAACCGCAAGTTACACATAAATTTGTCTTTCTCTTTCAATATCTCGATTCCGGCTACTCATTCGTTGAATACTCATGAAACTATTTTTCAAGCTCTTTAAATTCTCTACGATAAAGGGCGTAACGGTTTTTAGCGTAGAATCGACCGTTTGGTAAATATACAGGACTTTAAAAAGTCAGGTCATGTGTCATCGACGACCGACAGGTTGATTGACGGTAATTTAAAGTTTAACGTTATTTTTTCGAAAATTAGAAACAAAAAATAATCTACTATCGTCAAGATCGTTGAAAAGGTATTAGAATATTTTTTAACACACATCAATTATAATAATTCTTTTTATTTATATCGGAGTATGAAGATAAGAATAATTCTTAACGCAAAATAAATAAATAAATAAATAAACTGCGAAACTGGGGAATCATAAATTTGAATAATTCATTAGCCAGACACCCATTGTGTCTGAAATCTTTCAGCGCCTCGTGCGACAGACACGGACCAGAGATACGTATCATCGGGGAGCTCTAACGCCACACTATATAACGCTTCTAGTCGCAAGAGCGCGTCGCGTCGCTTTGGTATGCTTTTTAGGAGGGGGATTCCCCTGCCAGGGGCAGGCGGCACCCGTTACGTAGGTCATACTCCACAAGTACGCACAGGGAGAGAGAGATAGATAGAGACTAGAGAGATAGAGAGAGTACGCGAAGCGGACCGCGAGCGAACGGAGCGAACAGAGTGGAACAAGTCCAGTGTTCAAGCTTGTCATTCGAAGTTGTGAGCTTCGCGGAGAAGGACCGCGAAGCGGGTCGCGTAATACCACGGGAATAAAAAGTAGATTGAACGATATAAAAATTGAAATACAAAACAAGTTCGTCGCGGTGTGAACGTTGTGATATCGAGGCTCATAAATCTCAGTGAGTAACCAGAGAATATCGAAGAAAAATAAAAATAATCTTATTTTATCTTATTCTATCGATACGAGAATTGTGATGAAATAAAATGTTGGATATCGCCTCGTTTTTCTCATTTCTGTATCCCATTTTAATTGAACGAGAATTCAAATTGAAACAAACGACTGGTGACTAGATTGTGACGTTAAACGTTTCGATAACTGACCACAACTTAGCACAGGATTTTTTTTTCTCATATTCCCTCATTCAGATGATGAAGAATTGCTTTCCGAAGAAAATGAGACGTCGAGAGACATAATCGGCTTGTTTAACGCGATTCTAGCCAACTTCAGATCACCGAGTCGTTAGAAATTCCCCCTGTATACCGACTTGTAAACGACTTGTTTTTATTCATGATAATACATTTTGCAATCTAATCTGCGGCAGGGAACGATATAGCGTAATCAGATTAATTCATATTCGTGGTTTCCTGCTTCCTTCCGGTCCGCAGCGCTCTGCAGTGCCCGAGCCGTGTGTGAGAGGCGCGTTCGTGGAAAGACAGAAGCATGCCGTGCACTTATCGAACGCGCGCGGGATTCTTTTCCTTTTCCTTCTTTTTGTTACTACTGGGAAGACGAGGCGACGTAACGTGCGTGTAGAGCGACAGAAGCACCAGCTGTCAAAGCGACAAATTCTTCTGCCGTGTATTCTTCGAGGCACAGAGACGGACGGAGGCGTTTGTTTATCTTCTCATTTTACGAGAGAAAGGGCGAAAGTAAACGTGCAGTGTGCGAATGCCCGGCTCTCCATCATACAGTCAGGCTCTTCGGTGCCTCAGTTCGCATTTTATCATTGGAAATGCTCCTATTTTCGGGCTGATACTGACGGAAGTAACGACGATGCGGATGAAAAAAAATTGCAAAAGACAAAAGATGTTATTTCAAGCGAAATCAAATCAAAATGCACTAATTGTAAGAACGAGAAAACTGGTGTCAGAGGCTTGGGTTATATTTCAAATTATGCACTTATCGTTAGACTCTTTGAAATAAAACGCGAGTATTGAATGATTGCAGGGTCATAAACCTAGTTTCTCGATGTCAGTTTTTTATAGTTTGTACGATTTATTTATTTATTAACATTGAGGAAAGTTTTTCGATATCATCTTCGCTCTTATCGGCATAAGAAACAAACAAAAAATCAAGTTTTATAGAATCTGAATTCTAAATCGTGTGAAATTTTCTAACTTGGGATTTACATGCAGGCATTTTTCCATAAATTTATTCATCAATGATTATATTAAATTTTTCATTATGTATTCGTTTATAAAACCTGATCGTTTATGTATATTCTAGCATTGAAATAATTAAATATTCTCTTGTTACAGGTGGTTTTTAACGGTACGACAAACGATCCCGACAGCAGCTGCAGCATAGTTACAAACGGTGAGTTAGTGAGTCATCATCATCGTGACTCTGAATGCGTTTTATAATTTTATTTTACAATCTCTTTTATTTTTAATTTTCTTCTCTACTGCGTTTAATAACACTTTAATTTCTCCAATTAAATGTCGTCCACTGAAAATTAGTCAGAGGAAAGGAACAGAGTCAGGGCTTTCTCGACGATGGCGATGCAGGGTCAAAGGACACGGACGATTATTATCGTTTACTTGCTCAGCTTAAGCTTAGCTTCAGGGTTTATTAATACCGTTTATTTCTTTTCCACGCCAATTAAGATCCGTGCTTTACATCCGGCTCTTTTTTTCTTATCAATATGAGAAAAAAAAAAGAAAAAATTTTTTCTTCAAAGACATATTTTTTATAGGACACTGAATTATTTGAATAGAGTTTTGAAATTCGTTTGAAAGACTTTTTTTCTGGTTTGCTTGTTTTTTTTTTTTTTTTTACTTTCACATTTTTTTGTCTTTTTTTTTTCGTTTCATCTTTTTTTTTCTTCAAAGAAAGAGAAATCAAAATGATGACGTAAATGGAAGAAAAAAAATCGTCATATTCTTACAGGGTTTGGAGGGGAATTTTTGGTTCATAATTTCGGAACAAAATTATAACAATAATTGATCGAAAATTAGGTGTAATGTTTTTTGGTTTTTTTTATTATTAATCTGTGTCTAGTTATTCAACAATTTGTTTGATTATTGAGATTTTACTTCCATTATAATACAGAAAAACCGATTTATTATATAAAATTATTTTGCTTATGGTCGATTCTTCAATCTCTAAATTTAATAAATTCAATAATTTTGCTGTCTTTTTATTTATAACATTTTTTATATCGACCGCATAAAAAAATTACTGATCAACAATTTTATTTTATTATTTCTCTTCAGAGGTTCTTTTGAACTTCTTATATCATGTATATTCATACATTACGCAATTGAAACATTTTTATTTTCATAACTACGTACGTATATTGAATTTCAGTAGCAGCTGTGATAATAATGAAGAGATTCCAGTCGGTTGAAAATAATCTGTATATAATATAATATATACTCATTAAATAACATAAAGCGTATAACATAATTATTTTTATTCTTTTTTTTTTCGTTATATGTTCACATTTAAATTGATTATATATATACTATTAGTTTGGAAACATAGAAATATAGAAATTGACTTGCATGATTGGAAGTCAACTTCAACACAGATTAATGCAATAAGATTAATAAAAGTAATAATAATTATTTTTCTCTTATTTCTCTTATTATTATTATTGTTATTATAATTTTCTATTATTCAGGTTTATACCCCGGTGCGTTGCGTCCTCAATAGTGAAATCGTTGATCTCACGGAATTGCTTAAAACAGTCAACCGAATAATATCGCGAATATTGTAAAAGAATGACGAAGCGATTTATTCCTCGCCGTTTTATTCTATCATCAGCGTTTAATCGAGTATCTACTATGTACGACCTATACATACATATGGTTATCTATTAATCGATATCACCGCAGTGCTTTACGTGCTACATATCATAATTCTAATTTCTATATTGACAAATTTCATCAAGTATAAGGAAATTAATTAACGTGCACGTAGTGGAGTTGATTCGAAAATCTGATTACACTGCAGTCTTCACACCGTACATAGCTGATAAAAAATTTCAATTATCTCCTTCGATATTCTTTAAATTTTATTTTATCATTTGAAAAACTAATTTAGGTGATAAATGAAATCATTAAAACAATATTAATCATCGTCAATTTTTTCGTAATAAAGTTTACGTCAACGTGTTTGAAATTGTATTTTTTTTCGCGCCACGTGTATTTTGGAAAAAAAAGCTAATTTCTTCTTATATACTTTGCTATGATGAATAAATGAAAAATATTATATATATATCCTCTGTGTTTGTTCGTTTAATCAAATAGTAATTTCCTCTCTCTTTCTCTTTCCTCTACGTTGCGCGTAATTGATTTATGAGATTTCGACTCTGTTATGATCGGTTTTTTCATCATTAGCGGCTGAGCGAGTCTGAAATGGCTATAGGTTGCGGTATAATTTCCTTCGCAGAAGCTATATGGTAACGAATTTCACTTTCATCTCGTAAACCTAAATTACACTAGGTATTTTTTTCTTCTCTCTCTCTCTCTCTTTCTCTATTTCTCGTTTCGTTCTGAGTTGTAAACACGTCGAAATTTTATATGTCAATGAAGTCAAGATATACGGTATATAATATATATTTACTTCTAACTAATTAATTATATGACAACAAAATGAAAAAAGATTAAAAGTAAAGAAAAAAAAAACGTCAAATCGCTTCTGCGATGATCATTTTTTATGATTGCGTTTCTAATTGATGATTTATCATAGGTTCAGTAAAAGTTTCCGATTGTATAAATTATTCTTATTTATTATAATATTCTTTTTCTTTCCTCCCTGAATCAGAGATCAATGATAGATTATTTGTTGTAAAAAAACAAAAACAGAAAAAAACAACACTTTTTATTGTTATATATGGCCAATAATTCCGCTGCGCTGATACATGATTATCTGCTTTTTTTTTTATCTGGTAAATTGATCAAATTTGAATGATAATTTTTATTAGCTTCTGTTATATATATAATTCCAGCTGCGATTGAAGACAAAAAAAAAAATGCATAAGGCGGGTTTCTAATCGAACAATTTCTGCACTGTCTTGTGCATACGCATATCAACGCTCGTAACATACTCGAGTAACGGTTGCCAGCGTTTTATGAGCGCGACAAGCGCGCATGATAAATCTTTTGATACCAATCTCACAGACCGTATATTGCGAACTCTGTACAAAGTATCGACGTTGAACATTCAAGTTTTATTATCTAACCAATTTATTGTTTATATTCAAGTATTTTTCTGTAGTCAATATTAAATTGAACACTGAAAACTTATCTTTATTGGACTCGTCATCAAAACTGTCGATCTGTTGATCGGTATGAAGAAAACTAGGATTGGTTTTTGACAATAATTGGGTCTGCCATAATTTTTTAGATTATGGTTTCGAATTCGACTAATTTGGCAGACGAATAATGAGTAGGATATGAATTTAACATCATTTTATCGCTTGAATACGATAAATTCGCAGTTTTTGAATAAATTTTTGATAAATTGAAAAAGTTTAAATGACAGGCGCGTAAAATAACTGTTTTTTGGGCTGGGTTACGTTTTTGGAGCATAAAGAGACTTTTTAAGGCAGTCTTGAGATTAGCTACATAAGATGCTACTTTGCGGATCGAGAAAAGGCGTTAAAAATTCACTTTTTCATACCTGTGTCTGAAAATTATTGTTCCAATGTTTCAGAAGACCGCGTTTTTTTAAGAAAATACATTTTTCCAATTACATAATCTTTTTTTTTCCTGTGAATCCAAATTGCATTGATTTAGTTTCTCATTTTTATTTCTCAAATAGCGATTCATATTATATTCTAGAATTAATTCAGTGCAGAAATTTCACCAAATACTCGAGTAGATCATATATTGAATATCATAAAATTTGTGAACCCAGTAGAGAAAAATTCTATTCTTCAAACGCGATGCTTAGAATGTTTTGAAGATACTAGCTACACACATATTTTTTTGTCCTTGTGGTATAATTGCGTAATTAACTATAATTACTTGGACATTAACGATCCGTGACTGTCTAAGCTCTAAGCTATAAAGTGTTTTCATCTCTACTGGTATACATAGTATATAATCTTATATCCCAAGATGTAGGAATCGTTTTTTTTTTTTATTTCTCTCCACGATAAATAATTTCTTTATTTTCAGCATCGTCTATATATTTTCTTGTTATCCTTTTTTCCTTCATTTCTTTTTACTCGCTTAGGCTGTTCC
Source organism: Euura lappo (assembly GCA_018257835.1). Lineage (NCBI taxonomy): Eukaryota > Metazoa > Arthropoda > Insecta > Hymenoptera > Tenthredinidae > Euura > Euura lappo. The sequence continues at coordinate 25,738 of JAEUYN010001078.1, forward strand.
GAATATCGCGCGTCTTATCAACTTTCGTTATTACGGACGTAAAACCCGCGCGACCTCCTAAGACACTGAAAAAGTATTACATTCAGATTAAAGAGGTTCTCACACACGATTTAACCGTGACACAAATTTCTTAACAATTGTCTTACTGTTTATTTTTCTAGGATTTTTCACTCGGAAAATGTTCATTCGATTATCGCTTATACCTACATATGGGCAATTCCACCAATTATCAACCAATGTTTGGGCCTGAAAAAATTGATTTGCCTCAATTTTTTTCCTCGCATTCTGTGAACCGAGATTGGCAGATTCACCAAGTTTCAGCCAAATAGGACTCACCGTTCACGAGGAATACGATATTCAATTTTTAGGATAAATTTTTTTACGCATTTTGAACGTACTTCCAACGTCACAATAAAAATTCGAAAAAATACGTTTTTCATGTGAAAAACTCTCAGCTTTTCGAATCCATTTTTCATTCTTCACTATCTCTGCTGAAACCAGCTCAAAAACACGTTTTTTGACAAAAAACAGCGATTTCTCGATGTGCTCAATGTTTTATCAGTCTTTTGAATTTTTATTCCGAAAGCTGAGATTTTTTCAGTAAGAAACCCAAATGTTCAGAGTGGGACGGCTAGTGGTCACGTGTGAGCTACGATTAACCCCTTGGCAGTGAGGCAAAAATGGGATTTTCGTGCCACTTTTGTGTTTGAAAAAAAGGCTTATTGAAATTTTCTTCCGCCATATTGGATCCGCCATTTTGAATTTTGGAAATCTGACGTCATATTCGGATCCAGCGACCTCGAAAACCTGAAGTTACTCACTTTCATCGGAATCAAACTGTTTTCCGAATTTGCGTCCGCCATATTGGATCCGCCATATTGGATCCGCCATTTTGAATTTGAAAAATCCGATTTCAGATTCGGATTCAGTGACCTCAAAAACCGTAGTACTGAGATTGTAGGATGAATGTATTGACTTTTTTTTCAAATACAAACGTGGCACGAAAATCCCATTTTTGCATCATTGCCAAGGGGTTAAACGTAACTCACACGCGACCACGTAGCCGTCCCACTCTGAAAATTTGGGTTTCTTACTGAAAAAATCTCAGCTTTCGGAATAAAAATTCAAAAGAATGATAAAACATTGAGCACAAGGAGAAATCGCCGTTTTTTGTCGAAAAACGTGTTTTTGAGTTACTTTTAGCAGAGTTAGTGAAAAATAAAAAATGGATTC
>JAEUYN010001079.1:0-58008 GCA_018257835.1 Euura lappo
AAAAAAAAAAAAAAAAAAAATGGAACGATTCTTCACCATTATAAATTTCCAAAAAAAACAGTCTACTATACTGGTTTTGCTATACAAAAAAATATCATTGGCTGTTAGTCTGAATTTTTGATAATTCAATCACAAATTCGTATGGTCTGCAGGGTCGCGAAAAACCTTCCGGTAGTAATTTTCATCTACATCTGTTCATCCATTTTCAAGATATCCTAATTTTTATCAAAATTTATCTGGATTTTTGCTATTTTCATGATCAGAAAAGTACTAGATCGATTTAAGCCAAAATGGAAGCAGTTCTGAGATTTGAAAAGCTGCATCGATTGAGACCAGATTGATAAAAATCCGGTGCTCCGTTCGCAAGATATCAACGATCAAAAAATTGATCACATGCAGTTGACGTGAAAATCTTCGGCGATGATTTTCTGACCCTCAAAAAAGTGGAGATATAGTAAAAACTCGACTATTCATCTCGGGGTTGATTAGAATGACAACTCGAAAGGAAAGTTGAAAAAGGATAAATGAAACAAATCAAAGACTAGGGACGGGGTCGCCTAATGAATAAAATTCGAAGTCGCGCGTCGCTGAAGGGAGAGCAAAGAGGGGGGGAGGGGGGGGGGGACAATAATGGGGGCCGGGATGAGTATCGTATGGTTGGATATTACGCGCGGGGCTTAAAGTTTGCCTTGGTCGAGTGTGAGAGGGCGTCCAACCTAAAACCGGTTCACACCTCGTCGACGTAATACGTTATACGTGTACTGCATTGCAGTCGATGTGGAGATACGGGTTGGGTACGGGGGATCCGGAGCTTTGGGGCATCGCAACCGTGCTGCAACGGATCCCCGACGCACTTATCGACATTTTGTTAGTTTTTTTTTTCTTTTCTGTTTGATACTCTTTTATGCCTCATAACCTCCGGAGTCTGCGTATCTGCACGGATCCATCGGCTCCTTTCATTTACTCGTATCTGATCGCTTGCCGATTAATCAGAACGTGTTTCTGTATAAAGGAATCGAAACATAATCTTGAATTCTCGTTATTTTATGTGTTCCAGATAAATATGGAGGCGGTTACGTCGACCGACTACAACTCCGCTAATCTCAGCAGAAACTTCAATCAGGTCGGTTTCAACACCTACAACTATTCACAATTCGAGCAGAGGATAAAACCCAAGCAGATCCTCAAATACGGAGAGGAGTACGATCACGGACACCATTCGCAGAGGAATTCTTCGAGGACGTTTGGAAGACAGGAATCCAGAATATCGGGGGCTAAACACCCCCAGGAGGGTTTGGCCAAGTTCGAGGAACGATACACCAGGAGTCAGTCTCAGCCTGAGCGAAAACATCAGATGCATAACGAGGCCAGATCAAAGTCCCAGGACTCTAGAGAGCTGACGTTTTACGAGATTCATTCGCAGCAGAAACAGCACGAGAGTCAATACTCGAGTTTTTACAGACAGAACGAGAAGGGGCGAGAGGCTGGAAAGAGTGAGCTAAAATTTTACGAAATCGATGGACCACCGCCGATTGCACATAATGCGGAAAAGGTGAAAGAGGTAAAGTTCAGTCAGTCGGAAAAGTCCGATAAGCGTGGAGAGAAAGGGGAGAGAGAAAGGGATAGGGAAAATTCTATCACGACGTTTAATCAAACGAGAGCAAACTGTAACGTCCTGCTACTTGGAGTAGAGGGAAAGTCGGTAACGACGAAGTGCAACAACAACGGCTCAACGGATTATACGGGCGATAATAGAACCGCGAGTCACAAGAAAATAACGCAGTGCAACCCGCAATCGGCCGTTATCGAACCCCCGAAGTACAGGGCGTACGATCGACCCCCCAGGTACCAGGAAACCCCGCCGAAACCCGACCCTCCGCCAAAGTATCTTCAGGATCCACCAAAGTATTCAGAGGTAACGAAAGTACAGGGAAATACGGTGGTCGGCGAACCCAGACGCGTGCAGGTGAGTATGACGCGATTCCGCAACGAAATCTTCTCCAAGTTGTACGACGAGGGGAGTTTTAACGCCGTTATTGTCAAATGAAGAATTTACTCTTTCTCTTTCCTTCACTCCACGGCTGTTACGCGGACAACTTCACTTTCACCGGAAGCATACGATGTAGAATATAATTTTGACGATTCTAATCAGCGGAAGCCTAATTTTCGTTTTTAACCGACGTCAGCACTCAAACGATGAGAGTTTCTCTCGCTGCTTTTTATGTACTGATCTTTTCGGTCAGCGGTTCGGTAATGGATCCGAACGCGGCCGAGCAGCGACGGACGCCGCCGAACGAGGCCGAGCGGAGCCGAACGCTGCGATTTTCCAAACCCTAATACAGTCGCGCGATGAGAGAAATGCTCGCAGCTGACATTCATACCCAGAAAAAACAATTTAGTGAATCTGAACTACTTCTTACGAGTAAATTTTTATTCGCCACGGCAAATATATTTATTTTATAAGTTTTTCACAGCAAAGTAAGTTAATGAATATATGTACCGTGAATAGATTTTTTCGTTGTGACAAACATAATTTTATTGCCACAAATGAAAATTTACTTGCAACAAATACATTTTCAGGTTCAGATTCAAGTAAATCTCTCTTTCTGGGTGACCTTGCGAGAAGTATTGTTAAAAAGTCTGACAGTGCGAGTGCTCGCGGAGGGTTGAAAGACGAATGAGACGAAGAGGGTTTAGAGCTGCTATAATCAGTTCGATCAGAAAAATGTTGGGTTCGAATTGTTAGTTTTTTGTATCTAGTTCCCCTCGTCGTATGAATTGGAGACTGGATAGTTTATTTGGCCTCCAATCAATGCAACGGGGAAATTGGGATGGGATGTGATAGTGGATGGGTGTATAATCGGCTCGATAAACAAAGAGAATTTCGAATCCGAGACACTGTAACCAGACGTCGCGTTGTACTCGCAGTATTAATTAATTAGTTAATAGAGCTTTGTTAGGCAGAACAGACAAGCTCGGATCCAATACGGCTCGCTAGGTACGAAGAGGAGCTCAAATTCGTCTCGGGCTTTGGTATAGTAAATATGTATATATATATATATATACACGGAACTATACCTACGCGAAAGCGTGTAACAATACAAATGTTCACGGTTTTCAAAAGAGCCTTCAGGCAACATGTTTACTCCTTGTTCTCCGAAAATTGGAGATTTTGATGTGAAATTCATTATTTCACAATCTCAAAATTAGTGTAGGGTGGGTTGACTTTAGAATAATCGTATAATATGTTAGTTAAAATTTGACATCAATTTTCGAGCTTATGGATAACGAGTTTGTCCACTTTGCCCCGGTGGTAGTTAATTTTTTGCTGATCTTCCCTGGAAATTAGGCTAATTAGGCGTTTTAATACGTCATTGGAAAACACTATCCGTTTGGAGATAAGAAATAATAATAACAATAATGAATTCATGTATTTCATTCATAGAATTCTGGAATGTCTCGTTTCACATTCGAAGAATTAGCGTAGATGTGATAGTCGAACGATTTTGAGGTTTGAATAGAATCTCATGTAGAGGTCGTCTTTGGAAAAATGATTTTTTACCACTTCCTTGTTGTTCGTGATAATGAATTTTCCAAGTATTGATAACCTCTCTAAATTTGAATCAGTGAAAATTTCACTAATTGAATCAGTGACTTGGTATTTCACTGCAGAAACAGTGACTTGAACCCTTTTTCACTGGAGTATCAGTGAAGTCCATTTCAGCAGTGATTTTCCCACTGCTAAACCAGTGCATTACTTCACTGTTTCGTCAGTGACTTTTGTAACGAACGCTAGGGGCGCCGCGTACGCCGAGTCTCTAACCGCCATGGAGCTGCCTACTAACCGCCAAATCGTTCGCGTTCATATGTTGCGTGCTGGTTTGGGCGTCGGTTCAACCACGTGAACTGTTCAGTAAAAATCATAACGTAAGTACACATGCGGATTTATAAAATTCTTCACAATTTGGCTTGTTAGTTGCAAATAATCAATGAATTGTGTGAATATTGCTGTTCACTGTCTTACATTGAATTCCTTATACTTTTGGTAGGTTAGGTTTTCTCACTGCGTCCAGTCTTGGCTCGCCCCGACGAGATGGGAAACGGAGAAGTTTCATCTGCGTTAGGAGTCTGTTTTTTCTTTACTTGCAATAAAGACTCGCGAAACAAAAATGTGTCGAATATACCATATTGTCTTTCCGTTTCGAGAATATCTTCAACCGGATCAAATACATATAAGAACCAATAATTTTCGCTGATTCAATCAGTGAAAGTTTCACTATTTGAATCAGTGATTCAAATTCACTGGATAAATTAGTGACTTTTCACTGATTTCCAGTGGTATACTTATAACTGGAGGCATCAGTGACTATTCGCTGATGATCAGTGACTATTCACTGATTCAAATTTACAGAGTATTGATAACATTTCGAAGTTTTAATGAAGATTCTTCAAATTTGATGGGAATCGGGGTCTTCGAAGGTTTCCTCCGCACTGAAAGAGATTGTATAACGATAACTGAGATGAAATTTGAGAATTTAGGGATAATTGAGGTACTTTTGAACCGTCGTTTCTCTTTGTGTACGAGATAATAGTATTTTCATGTATATTATTACTACAAACTCCACGTAATTTTGCTTCTCAACGTTACAATAATTCTTATTCTCTTCAAATATACTACTATCTCTACGATCTTATATTACTGTAGGAATTACTATGCCAGCACCTCGATTATATCTTCGAATTCTGAAAATTGTATTTCAATTAATGCTATACAATTTTCCTCAGTGTTTAATTTATTCATAGTGTTTGTCTGAAGTGTTGAAACGACGCGAAGCCAAGCAAAGTTTGAAGAACCTATACTTTAGTAATCTAGAGGGTACATAAACCTTATAATGTCGAAAAAGGCATGACTACGAAAAATCATTCTTCATACTTTAGAATTGTTTTCACTGCACGATTTTAGCAACAATTTTTTCATGTCCCTGATGCACATAATAAAATTTACTGGAGAACCGATATCAGTTTTGATGGTTTGGATCTGTTCGGTAATTAAAGAGGCTTTTCCACAATGAACATATAACTTTCAGAGAAATTTATCATTCCCTAAAATAAAATTGAATTTTTCTTTTCTCATAAAAAAAGTTAAAGATTCAAAATTCCAAAAATTGGGTCCCGAGTGAGAAACAAAAGTGTCAATAAATTTTGAAGCACAAATTTTCGCCCAAACTCTAGTAAAAGGAATCGATAGCTTATTCCTCCAAAAATGATTCGAGGGTAAAGTGTTATATTCTGAAGTGTCGTTCTTCCGTTTCTGATCGTAGGAGGAAAGGCGTCGTCGTATTGGTCGAGGCATGGCGCCTGGATCGGAGACCGGAGTCCCTATTCTAGCCAGTATAACGCCGACCGCGCGCGAAGCAGCACGTGGTACACCGCGTCAAAGGTCTTCCCAGAAGACAGGCGACGTGCGTCTAAGGGTGGACTGCGATTCGGCAGCACAAGTGCAACAACACAAGTGCAGTGACGGCGATGACGCGGATGTGACAGTGGCGCCGGGTTCATGCGACTCTGGCCAACTGTCAAAAACCGAAATGATCAAGACCCAAGGTACCCGGGCCCAGGATGGGCTCGGTGATAAGTTCAAGGGGACCGTGGAGGGTCTGATGAAGGGCAGTGAAATCGCGCAGCTAAAGTGCAACGAAAAGTCGAACAATTCGCACGACAAGAATTTCAGGCTATCGGAAAAGTCTAAGGCGGTCGATGGCGGTTCGAAAAACGGTGATAAGGGCATCAAGTACTACGGCGAACTCAAGGGCTACGACTTCAAGTCCTCGGCCCACGAAAAATCCCATGTTCACCCAAAGTCTGTGCAAGGATACGGATCCTCGAAGGTTGTCAACGTCGAACCGTCACCGAAAAGTGTTTACAGTGACAAGTACAGTGATTCTTACGATGGAAAGCACACGTTTTATCACAGGTCTTCCGCGCATCCGAAACCCAACGTTTTTCAAGTTTATCAAGAGACGAAGTACTCCTATAATGTCAGCGGGGTCCCGGGGACACCTGCTCAGGCCAGTGCTGCCGCTGCTTTCTTCGCTAGGTGAGTTCGATCGTTCATTTCTATTATACTCGTGAATCTGATGCGGAATCACTTATGTCAAGCGTTATAATGTCATCGCCGAGAAAGATTTGTTCGCCAAGTACGTACATCGGAAGTTTATGGTACTTGGCGAGCAGTTAAACACTATACTCGTTAATCTTTCTAGTATTGCAATTTCGAACATTGTTTAATTTCTGAGGAGATCATCGTGCCAGGTGCATTCGATTTTTGACCGCCTAAAGTGAGATTTATTATTCCCGAATCCTGCTCCAAAATCATGTCTTCTTCTTGCCTTCCAATTTCTAATATTGAGTTTCTTGGCGCCAGATTCTAAAATCCTTTTGTGCGACTATAAAATTTTCCTGACTATATCATCTCTTATCTTTGAAGTCTTTGGAAACCTTTAAAATTCTTTGGAAGTCTCACTTTGTATTTTTTTTTTTTTTAATCCCTGAAATTCCTTTGAACTTTTTGAAAAACTTTTTTTTTCCTGTTTAAACTGACCGTCCAACCCACGATTATTATCCCCAATCAGTCTCAACGGTCAAGAATATCGTATCGTTCTAGAATTTTTTGGAAATTTCTAAAATCCATTGGAATCATTTTGTTCGAGAAGTCTTTGGAATATTTGAGAAGTTCTTTAAATTCTTTGCAATTCTTCGTATATGTCCTTGTTATCGATTTGAATCTTGTTTTTCACCAATTACACCATGTTCCAATAGTTCACGAAAAATCATTTAGGTCGTATTCTTTGGTTTTTGAACTGAACAAAAATTATAACTTGTACGACGGATTGAAATAACAAAGTTATGACTTCGTCACCAATGCCAAAAAATATATCTATAACAGAAACACTGGAATTCAATTCGCTGTCACTTACGCTCTCATCATTTTGATTATATTTTACCAAATGATGAGCTGGAGGAGATTTTTAATCAATTTTAAAGATATATGCTCATTTCTTGACATTCCTTCAAAATGACCTAGCATTCTTTGAAACTATCTTGTTTGGAAAGTCTATATGGAAGTCTTCAAAATTCTTTGTAAATTCGTGCAATTTTTCGAATTACTTCGTTTAGGAAGTCCTTAAAAGTTTTTAAGGAGTCATCGATGGTCAATCGAAGTATTTGGCAGTAATCAAGTTACTGAAAGTCACTGATGTATTAGGAACCGGGTTGAATATCCACTCGGATTACGCAGTGTCATTGCAGCCTAGTTCTGATCACGATCTAAGAGATTCGACGGTCTCTAACTCCTCAAAGTCAGTCCATTCAGGAGTTCTACATCCGAACCATGAATCGATATGTTTCCATCGCGCTTGTTGAACGCATTCATTGATTTGATCGTTGATGTTGTTCGCTAATGCGAGTTGTTTCGTCAAGTTTCTTCCACCGTGCGGGTCGGTAGTTTGAAGAGTGTTCCCTCTTCTTCTTTTTTCTTCTTTTGTTCCTGTTCGAAAAACAAAGGTCGACAGAGAGATACATGATACATACGTGTATGAGAACCACAGCTACAAGCTAATGCTATCAGAGCATCCGTGGAACAACTTGTTACGAGGCACCCTTTGAGATGTAAAGTAAAAAGAGAAGGAATGAGCGAGCGAGAGAGAGAACCGGCTCCCAACGCTCCTCATTTCATTTCATTTCATTCCCAGTATTGGCTTAACAACGGGCTCCTTTTTTCTCTTTACCTTCTACAACACCGATAATCAGAGATACCTACCAGAAATTAGGACATTGAATATCTTTCATTTTTACAATAAATCACAGTCGGCATTCAACTCCTTGTCTTTGGATCTTGGAAAGTGGGAACATAGTACAAAAAATGTGACCGACTTTTGAGATCTTCATCTGCATCAGTGCTTCTTGCGGTAGGGATCCCGCATCTTTGTGGATTCCAGTCGTCGGGTATCTATCAGAATGATCAAAGTCTATGTTGAGAATCCTCAGTACGTGCATTTGACACTCTGTTGCAAAGAGGAACTCGTCTCTAGTCAGGATTGGAGATTGACCTTGTGTATGCATGTGTCGCAGATGTAACTTAATACACGATACAAAGGGTACATACAGTCTGAGTCCTTTACGTGTACAGAGAAATGATCCTTTGCGAGAGAAACTCACGAGTGTATTACTCAAACTCTGATGGCGGTTTTGGGATAGAGTATTTCGAATTCTAGAATTCACCTATCTTAGTCTTCCTCCTCTTGGTTCTATCAAAGCTATAGCATACTTCGGGCTTATGATGGTATACTTGTATACTCGTGTGGAAGATGATAGTTGCTATCAAAGGGGTCTCCGCGAATTCATGCCTCTGGCACAGAATTCATAATCCTACCTTTGACGTGGTCTCAGATCCTCCAGCCGAACCCTGTTGTCCCATTGCAATATCACTTAGCCTAGTCTGAGCCAGACCACCAGGCTCAGACCAGCAGAGATCGCTGATTGTCAGTCTGATGTTGGAGATACGTGGAAATTGATTATTGCCTCGCGTAGGTCACAGTGCAGGACGCTGATTACTCTCGATATTCTTTCACTACTTTCCTACAAGTTGATCGAGACACAGAGGCAGAGTAAGAAAAACAATCGTCAGAAATCGAGACGCAGTTCCGCATAGAAAATCTTTGACAATAGAAAACGAGATACGGTTGCTCATGGCAAATAATTGGTACAACCCGTATCGGATACGGGGGAGTAATTAGTTTCCTCTTATTACCTTCCGGCAACAACCGAGCTTTGTTGACTCGCGAAAAGTTTCCGTCTTTCTGCCTAGTAGTTTGCTACGTGGATTTAACGGAAATTGCGGAACTGTAAAAGGGTGGGAAAACTCCGAAGCTCTATATTCGAGTCACTGGTCGGAGTCCTGATCCGCGTTATTAAACGAGATGAAACTATATGCTCGTGACTAAAGACATCCTCTAGATGTTACATGGCGTCTCAATTCCTTTCACAACTTAACATCCCGCCAGGTAGCTCGTTAGGGACTGGAATAAAAATTTATCACGAAATAACGAGTTTTTATAGCATCCATAGGCCAGGCTAAGACCGCGAGGTCTCGTCAAGCATAATTTTAATTGATCATTTTTAGAACGTCGGCGTGATACACGTTACAACTTCGTTGATATTACGATCGAAATGATCAGGCATTCGGAAATGCTGTAATACGCAATAACAGGAAAAACGAATGAACCTCTCTCCCTTTGGGAACGCGGAATAAAAATGTCAATCGCTGTAATGGGCAGGTATATATTTTTCCTTTTTATTCCTTTTCCGTTGTATACGAGCTTCATGCTCCTCTCCTCCTCCCGACTATCCCCGCGTCACGTTGGTGAAAACGTGGAAAATACTCGGAAAAACTCGAGTGCCTCTTGAGGCTCACTTCCGGCCAGGTTGTGTCCGGGCCATTTCGGTGACATAATATCTCGAAGCGAAATGGAAAGACGGCGCGGGGAGGACCTCCACGTGAGACGGAAAGCGGCGCTTCAGACCCACTCAAAAGTACTTCCGTCAGAAGGAAAAAATCTTCCAGCTGTATATCGCTAGTGGGTAGACTACTTTTCGCACGAGGCACTCTCACTTACACTTTTGATATTTTTTCATACCTCGAGACACTTCACTCTAAAAAACATTTACCACCAAAAGAGAAAAATTTTCGACTCTATGGCGAGTGCGGAAAGCAGACGATATCAAATGACTGAGAAGTTTGCAGCACGAGCCTGAGGCTAGTGCTATAATTACATGACAAAAAAGAAGCCTCAGTACGGAAAGTAGAGTATTATCGATGTGCGCATGCGCTAACTTCCTTTTTATTTCACTCTTCTGGATTAAAGTACTTCAACTTTTTTCCCCCTTTATTGATTTAGTTATGCCATGAATTTAATTTTTACACGTACCTTGGAGAAGAGGATAATTAGAAAAGAGCTAAGTGTTTAACTTTTTCCGTTAAATACCACACCTCTTGTTTCATGAAGTTAGGTCGAGTTTCTTGTGAGAGAAGAACTTTATTGCAAGTGATATTATCATTTCTGGTTATCCTATTTGGGGGTGTATTCACCCAAGTTACTCGAGCTTCCGTTCTTCGTGTGTACCTACTTACAGTAGTGGTTGTTAGTTTTATTTTCTTACTAATCGTTTTATTTTTCATTCTTCTCCACTGCACAATTCCATTCCCTCTATCTACCGTGCCAGAAAGTTAGTAGAAAAGCTTGAAACGGGGTTTTAACGTTCGTATCTATCCACTATACCGTTTCGTTACAAGAGGCTAACAAAACTTTCTGTATATATTTACCTGCCAGCTAGTACGAAATTGGAAATCTGCGTCGTACCTGCATGTTATTAGGATTTCCAACTTGTCTCGTGTACCTTTTGCACACGTAATCTTTGTGTCGGGTGAACTTCGTTTTCAAGCTTCTCTTCTTCTGTACTATCTCGATGAAAATGGAGACCGTTACTTTTTTCCATTTAAAACCAGAAGCAATAACACATGGAAAAATATATTGATACGTTAAAATTGAGATAAAAGTGTCGTGTAGTTTGATTTTCTTTCAATCAAATGCATATTCACGTCATATTGATCCATTCGAATGACAGTTATGGAGCTGGATGAAGTTTGTTTTTTTAGATTATCTGTGTCGTTTTTGTTCAGTTATTGACAGAATTATTAGTCAGAGAATTGATATGAGAGGATATCGTCTGAAATCGTTTTTGACCGATGGATATAAAGGCGAGTGTAGTAGAGTGTAAGAATCTAAATATTCATAAGCGTTTATGGTGAAGGGAGAGAAAAATGACAGGTCTGAAACACTGTTTTGTGTTTTGGAATACATCCCGATATTCTAACCTCCTGTAGATATTGCATAGGTATACATATTTATGGGTAGGGTTTGATATGTTCAATACGACGTTTGAGAAACGACTCAACCTACATCAATTCCACCACATGAGCTTCGCCCTTTTTTTCTCACTTTAATCCGATCTAAAATGAAGATATTTGAGAGTTCTGTATCTTGAATATCCTTAACCCGAAAAAATACGATAATTAAAAATTAATGAACGAGGGAGGAAGTATTAAACACTTCTTTTTATTAGCGTGGAAAAGTAGGATTTGAGTCCAAAAATTATTCCTCAGACTTCATAATCAAATACAGTAGAGACCAAAATCTATAAAAGCTGTCATTCAGCCAAGAAGTAAAGCCTGGAAATTACTCAAAGAAAAATCAGAGCCAGAGTCATCGTCCAAGTTCCTCGAAAACTTGATTTTCAAAAAGAATCATTCGAGTATTGTGTTCATCAGTGATTCTGAGAACCCAAAATTGTACAGCTTATAAAAATTGTCTAAAATCCTGATCGATATTTTATAAAACACATCAGAAAATAATCTAAAATCACGAGTGACAAAAAAACCGACTTCAAAACCAAACTACTCAACCGATTTTGATGAAATTTATATGGGACCAATCTGAAAGTATACCCTTTCGAATAAAAAAAGAATTTTCCAAATCGGTTTATAAATAACGGAGTTCTGAGGTAACAAACATAAAAAAAAAAAAATATTCAACCGAATTGAGAACCTCCTACTTTTTGAATGTCGCTTAAAAAGTATTGATTTTTGATGTGGGTATCGGGACTGAAAGCGACACCGTCATCCTGACAAATAGACGAGGTCGGTTCGGAGTCCGCGCATGGAGGAACCCCCTAATTCGTAGGTCACCAAAGTCGAACTTGTCGTTCAACAGGTAGCGGTGGCGCGCGCTCCGTGTCTCAACCCTCTCCATTATATTCATATCATGTAAATGCGGGAGCCAGGGGGTCCGCCCGTCCGCCCCCGCCTAGCCTGCCCAGTTTACCGTCAGATTTAATACGCTACGAATAGGGTGGAACTGGGACTGGAACTTTGGCTGCTTTACATTTATTATAATGGTGTAATATAGCGAACGGTTAAAAAAAAACTTCTTTCTCTCACTGCTTTGTGTGAAGACTCTTTGTTGCCTGTTGGTGTTCATCATTTCCCTTTTTTTTTATATATATATATTCATTTAACCCATGATATACCTTCACAGGTGGCGTTTCTATTTATTATTCCAGTTATATTCACAGGGTAGGTGAGATTCACCCCGATAGAAAATTATCTAACGATGATTCGGCTCGAATTTGTTCAACTCTACAAATTATGCCCATCCATAGTGGATTCATGAATTTTACAGTGAACGGGTTTCAATCCAACCTTTTTGGATATCGATGTCCAATTTGTGTTCAGAAATCGAATAGAAAAAAAACTATTTTATTCAAAAAGTGAATTATTGGGATCCCCTACCGCGACGAGTTGATTAATTAAAAGTATAAAATAACGAATCAATGCGTTTCACTAACTACCGATGATTTCGTTCCATTTTATTTCATTAACTCGTTATCAAATAACCGACTCAGTTCGATTAAAAATAATCAATTAATCAAAACTTTATCCACGTGACGATAATTCGATCGAAACTGAGTGCATTATATTCACTGGGTCAAATTATATTGCGAAATAAAAAATCGTCTGCTGTATAACGTAGTTAATAATTAACTTTCTCCGATTTAAGTGTCACGATTAACGATTGTTAAACGGTAATAAAAGTCTGAAACGATCTCTCGATCCTCAATTTATACACAATTTTTAATTAATTGGAAGAAAAAAAAAACAGAAACTCGATTTGCTACTCGAGAAATCGTTTGACACCATGAGAGACCGCGGAAAGCGTGCCATGAGAATTTTAACGAGTTTTAAATCGATCAATCACAAACTACTTGGTGATTGGAAGCGCGGACGTAATATTGCGAGACACGATTTCATCAATGAAAGTATAAAGTCTACAATTATGCCAGCATTGTGGCACTCGAGGCCTGAACGGGGACTGAAAAATTATCACTGTCTCTCCATGCCATAACTAGCAAAGTAAGTACCGATCTCTTCGCCGATTATTAAACGGCTAATTTTTTTCATTTCAACACTCAAGTTGTACACATACCTCGAGGCTATTTAGCCTAAACGTTATTACGGTGTACGAGGAGTGTGTACAGCTCAATTAACGGCTACCTACATCTGATAAACGGATATTAAAGTGTCGCAGAAAAAAAAGAAAAGGAAAATCGTCGGAAAGAGACTTTGATTAATCTCCAAAGGCCCGAAGGCCTTCTTGGCTCCGAAGCCGAAGGCAGAGAAAGAAGAGGGCCGTGAGAACTGTGATAAAAACTTTCAAGAGGCTTGAATAAAACGATTATTTTCAGTGAAATTTATCCTCTCGGAATTTGATTGGAGTGATATTTCATTTGTTTGAGGATCGTTAGATTTGTTCAATTATCCAGATACAAATGTATACGGGGCAAATAAGAAATATCCGTATCCAACGAGGCATCGGACCATTAATTACCCGGTATTATTGTATCACAACGATTCGAATCAATTTAGTACGGAGCCACGGGGGAGTCTTTTCCAGGGTTCATATATCACTATGAGCGCCAAAGCTTTTGTAGGATAGGTGAAGGAACGTAACGGTAGGATCAAGAAAGGAGGATAGAAAACAAGAAGTAACACACAGTTTATGAGAAAGAGAAAGGAAAAATTTGGTGGGTAATTTTCTTCACAGCCTTCTTAGGCGTGACGATCCACGCGGTGATCGTTAGTGTCGAGGAAAAAAAAGGGTAAAAAAACACCGCGAAAGAGAGAGAGAGAAAAAAAAGAAGGTTAACCGCTTCTTCTTCTTGGTCAATTAACACTCGTGGAAATACCTAAAAAGAGTTTTATGATATAAATTCTTTTATTGTTAGCGGTTTAGTTTGCCACCATTTTTGTTTTTATGTATTTTTTTATGTAACATCGTAAAAGAGTTTCGCTGAGTAACCGAAACGACCAAAATTTTCTCGAAATATCAACGTACATCAATTTTTCTTCGCCATGTTATAAGCGAAAAAAAACAAGCGGGTTTGGGCTGACTATGAGCCAGCGTTCGAACTTCCCGTTATTTATTTTGTTCTCAGATATTTTGAAATTTGTAAATCTGATCTCAGATTCTTGATCAGCGGCTCAAAAAACCTTCGAGTACAAATTTCCGGAAGATTTCGAATGTTTTTAGTATTTTTCCCAGCAAATCTGACTCGCCATTTTGAATTTCGCTAATCTAACTTCAGATTCGTGATCAGTGACCCAAAAAACCTACGAGTACCAAGTTTCATCCAAATCCAAATGTTTTTAGTTTTTTTGCAGCATATGGAATACGCCAAATGAAAATTTTGCAAAACTGACTTCACATTCGTGATCAGCGATCAAAAAAAGCATATGGTACCAAATTTCATTGAAATCCGTTGATTCGTTCTCAAGATATCGTCATTTTTGTTGTGTTTTTTAGAATTTTGTTATTTGAATAGTTCAAAAAGTACTAATCCGATCGAAGCCAAAATCTAATCAGTTCTAAGTTAAGAAAAGCCCCGTCGATTGAGCCCAAGTTGATCGAAATCCGACCACGCGTTCTCGAGATATCGCGCGGACAAAAATGTGGTCACGCACATACACACACACACACACACATACAGACGTCAAACTGAAAATAGTCGGAGGTGATTCTTTGAACCTCGAAATGTGAAGATTTAGTGAAAACTCAACTTTTCATTTTCGGGGTGATCACAATGACTTCCTTTTTTCTCTGAAAACAGAGAAACGGGAAGTTAAAAACTATGACCACAAATTGTACAAAATTAGAATTGAAAAAAAAAATCGATTCTTTAATCAATTAACTATTGGGGAAACTTTTTTGTTAAGATGATTAAGTATAGTTATGCTATAAGGAAATAGAAAAAAGATTAATAAAAAATTATCAGTCCCAAAAATATTATTGATTTAAGTGTTTTCTGTATGTAGGTATATGAAACAAAAAATAGCGTATTGATGAACTCAGCTTACGTATAGGTATCAGTAATACTGATGCATACTGACAACATCGCGATTTTTCCTATCATATAGTTAATTGAAGCATATTTCAAGCAAACGTTGAAATTCAAAGATTCGTCATAAAAAATTTCAACAGTTAAAAGATTGACCATATTTAAAATTTCAGCAACGCAAAATTCAAGACTACAAAAATTTCAGTGGTTCAAGAATTTGCCATTTTCAATTCTTCAAATTGATTAGAAAATAAGCCAAGATCGAAAGTTTTGTTAAATAATTCTCATAGTGTATAATGGGCTTTGATTTTCTTCAAAATTCATTCGATTCCTGAATGGTAGATATTTCATTCAGGTATTGGACAAAGAAAATGAAATTTTATTCATGTACGGTATATATGACCCCGTGCGTTTTCTGTCACACACAAGCTACCATATTTCATTTCTTGTATACCATGGCTCCACATAAGTTCGAATATAGATGTCACGTGGCTCGCATAGCGGAACGTTTTTAATTTTTAAAAAACATGCCCACCCGCCTATATAGCTGTAACAACGTGATCTGAATTATAATTTTTCAATTGTTTTTATATTCGCGGCACGCGTCACGGACCAGTGACTCTCAAAACGTTGGGTCTCACAGGCTCAAATTTCCAACTCCCTAAACGACTATAATCCCCATTTTCAGTAATAAATTAATAAAAAATGATGAAAATAAAACCTCAAAAACGTCCTAAAATCAGTCACTTTTGTTTTTTGTATTTTGTCAGTGAAAGCAAATAAATGTTTGACTCAAGACATCGGATTACTTGAAAAGTATCAAGTGAATACTCACTACGGTCAAACGATATTCAATCGATTATAATTAATAACAATGAAGTAACCAAATTCCAAATTCTTGAGTTGGACAAATTTATTTATTCCATGTGTCTTCGAGTTGAGATGATATAGAACTCGTCAAAGCTATAACGCATGACTACGATATGATGTGGAGACGCGACCATTTCGAATCTGTTGTTGTTGTCTATTGTGTCCTCGGTATTATACCATTCGTGACCCAAGATTCAATTATAGATCTTGACAGGTGGTCAAACCGTAAGATTCGGTCCATATCCATGGTAAATTATTGCTATCCGAGACGTGGGTACGAAGCCAATCGACTTCACAGCGGTGATGCGCCTAGACTTTGTCCTGGAAATTGAATGAGATACATATTCTAATGTCAAAACCTGCACATACGACTTTTCTTTTCTCTTCTACGTTCGTTCAGAGCTCTGGTATAACGCGAGACGTCGTCAAAAAATGTTGGGAAACTGTCTTGTGTCATTTTCCACGGCTCTAACGTTGACGTATAGAAAGACCTAATAAGCTCACAAAATGCCTCATTCATTCAGCACGGGTCGTCAGGCTCTGAACAACCGAACGTGAGACGGTTTACGAAGCGTCACGAACTTTTGACCGTCGTGTGGTCCGGAAAACCTGGGACTTTGGACACGATGTGATCGATCATTTTTTTTTTACTTCTTCCAATTCATCGACAGGTTAACCTTAACCCTGGATCAAACTTAACGGTTTTTCTAATTTGAGCGTAAGATCGAAATGTCAGGAAGTCGATACAAGTGTTCTTCTTTCCTCCTTCCTTGACGAATGACGATAGAGTGAAAGAAGACCATGAATTTTTCATTTGGTTATTGTTTAGTAATTAGTCAAGAATGTCAATGAAGGATGTTGCCTTATTTGTCAAACGGTACCTTCTTAAATGTGATATGGTGAATATGTATGACTTCACTTCTTACCAAGTTTGAATTGAGTCGTTAGCCTCGATGACAATAAAGTCCACTTACATAGCTATTAAAAAGCTCAGCTCATCGCCGAGATGATAAACAAGCTAATCAACTCGCGGTAGGATGTGAATTAATTTATGTACGCAGACTTTGAGATTTTTGACGCAGCATCATTGAAGACTTTTAGTAATCCATTTTGACTCTGATCGATTGAAGTTAGTTCCATAGTAAAAAGTACTATTCTGATAAAGTCTGCGGTAAAGAAAGAAAAGTGTATGGAAATCGAGTGGGTAATGAACTGTCGTCGTCGAATTCCAGAAACTTACTTTCCAATATTTCATTCAGCTTCCTGTCGTCGAGTCTTTTAAACTTCCGATATAGTCTCTCTTCGATGAATAACTCATTGAAATTCTTTCCACTCTCTCTTTATACTTCATAAAAGATATCTTTTTGTCATATCACCTCTCTTCAACAATGGTAGATCGATGGAAAATCTTATTGTCTACCTTTTCTTCGATGGTCGCCAACGATCCACGCTCGTATAGAAATAAGAAGTCGAAAGCTTAAGCTTATCAAATCCGATCACGAATCTTTTGACTCTGATCGGCTTCAAAATTTGGCAAAATTGAATCCTGGAAAAACTTTGGTCTGGTGTATAGATTTATGCTTGAAGAAGATGTGATGGTAATTTCAAATTACAGATGTTATATAACCTCCTGTTAATTGATTCTTTCGTTTCTGATTGGGGCTGCTTATTATTTTGTTGAACTTTGAGAATTTGCCATTTTGAATATCAATAGTTCAAAACTTCGTTATATTGATTTTTTTACAGTTTCAAGACTCGCCTCTTCAAGTTTTGATGATTCAAGGATTCACCACTGAAAATTTCTATAGTTAAAATATTCGCCATCTAAAATTTTGACGGTTCGAAATTCTCCAATTTAAATTTTGAATTATTGAAAAACTTGCTTTTCCCAATTTCAATAATACAAACACTTTTCATCTCAAATTTGAATTTGAATACTTATCTGAAATCTAAAAAAATGGCGATCTCAAATATTAACAATTAGGACACAGCATCAATCAAATAACGCAACAATTGTTCAAGAGAAGGTACAATGTTAATTAACTTTCTCCGAGATGTTTGCCCTTGTTGAAAATGGGAATATCCTTTACCTCTGCAAGCCACGGAGCTCCAGGGATCACGTAGCGGACGTGGTACTCCAAGATAGGAAAGAAAAGGCTCCTAAACAATTCGTGTCTCATTCGAGACGTCTTTGCGGCGGTCGCGTCTCATCTTTGCGGAAACAACTTTAGTGTTTCTTGCAAAGAGTCCAGCTCGTTAGCGGAGATCCCTCTCACATCTCTATGGTAGTCAGGTAGTAGGAAAGTCGTCACCTAGTTCTAGGCTTGTAACACGATTCCAGACGCCTGGTCTTCCTTGTTACTCCAACTTTGGAAACGGACCGTATAAAACTTGCCGGTTTCACGCCACTGATTAAAACTTCGGTATCGAATCATCCCGTTTCCGATATTTCCCGTAAATTTAATCACGGAATAAAACAAGCCGGGGTTCAGTTAGAAGAAAAGCCTTTCGAGACTGCTTAGCTATGCTGAAACTGAACGACCGCGTTCTTGAGATTGAACCTCTTTATTCAGGGATGATACTTTGCTCGGGATGAGGAAAACCAATTTGTCCCTTTTCTCGGTGACGAGGGTCGCGGGTTGAGATAAGACTCTAATCGTTTAATTGATACGCCTTTGATCGCAGAGGTTTGACGAAAAAGAAAAGGACTGAATAAACTATTCAACGAAAAGTGATGAAGATGTTAATTTCCCTTGGAAGAGTGAGACTACATCGGGTTTACTATTTCGTGCGTGTTGCACCGCAGGTATTCGACCGAGAACAATACGCGAAGATGCTGCCAGGATATCGCGCGGGGCACCTCGATGCAACTTGGGAATACCAATGTGGCGGTTGGCGGTGCCTGATGTCTCACATTCCTTGCTTGAACCCGGAAGCTGAGAGGACGGGACGCGGTTTAGAGACTCGTTTATCATTTTTCAATCTTCATTTCGCACTTTCTTTTTTTTTCTTCCACTGTTATCAATTCTTTGTTCCTTCACAGGGACTGTATGGTCTGATATAACACCCGAGACGAAGGGACTTACGCAATGGTTTGATATTGCAGATATCGATCAACTACATCTTGTGTAATCGGTCGTTATCTGTTATTACGTAATTCGAATGTACGTGGTATTGGTCAATGGGAAGAAATTGAAGGCGTGGATGGAACCAGGGTCTGGATTCGAGCTTGTACATTTTTTGTGGAGCTATAAGCTCAAACCTGAACGAAATTTTGGGTAGTTTAATCGACGGACAAATTCAATTTTGTTCCCTCTCGTTTTTGGTAGAGTTATTGGGATGATTCTGAGATCTTGAACAATGTCCTAAGTAACTTATTATCAATGGTACAGTTCATTCAAGGTTCTTTTGTGTTTCTGACACTTGTATCTCTAATGATTCACTTAGGACATTTTTTAGGCTCTCAAAATAATTTCCAAAGATTAGCCCAAGCTGGGTAAGAATAAGATAAAATTCCTTTCCATCTTTCCTTTCCATCTTCAACGCCACTTTGAAAAATCGTATCCCGTGCTTGTCTTTTATACAAACTGGCCAACTACATCGTGTCAGTAACACAGGCTGGCCAGTTTCTAGAGAAAATCTAAGTACGTCCCCTATTATTCAACACGTATTTTCAATTTGGGCCCTCGTTGCATGAATGCCTCTGATTATACTTGCCTCTTTTTTATACTTGGGAAAAGCGGTTTTCCTTTTTAAATGGATGTAACATGTCGGTGGCCAATGTAGCCCGAAATCCTTGCATGCTTGTTATCAGAGACTGTGACACCCTATCGCGCATGCAATCGAAACGGTATTAAATGTCCTTTGGGGGTTATCAACAGTGTAGTGTGTAAGTTTGGGTTTCTGTTACAGAATGCCTATATCTCACCCGTCGAAAGCTTTCAACCCCCGCATGAAATACCAGGGCGAATTCTCCAGATAATAGGAACTCTGAGCTTTTAAAACCGCGCTGATATTTTCTCTGACTTTGAATAATCGATCTTCTCACCTCCGAGGACGATTCGAATACAGCGAAAGAAATTCAAGTCCGGAAATTTTTCTCTTCGCATTCCTAAACCACGATAATCGTCATGTTCGTGCTTGAAATTTGTTTCATTGCTCGGGAAATGGAATGAATAAACATTGGCGGCGGTGAGGCAGAGGAAAATCCTTTACTCAAGCTCAGGGCAGCAACAAATCTATTTTCTACGAGTCTGGAATACGAATGAATTCCGATTCTCAGAAAGCTCCGTGTATCTCCAAATTCTATCCCAGGGGTCACTTCGCGAACCCGAATCCAACTCCCTCAAGCTTTTTTTCCGAGATCTACACGACAGGGTGGGTTTCGATTGAACGGTTCCGATCGTCGATTCGAAACTATAAATTAGAAAATGATCGTTTTTTGAAGAAAGGATTTTTTTGTTTTTTAAGGGTTTAGTTAATTTTATTGCTGAAGAGAAATGAAAAAGAAAAAGCAGTGGCTCCGCCTATTGAGAGTCTTGGGAGCTTTTGTTTCACCTTTCCACTGTGACCCACATGTGTACGTATACGTACACGAGCACGGATGAACAAATAAATTTAATGAGTTTATGGGGATAATTAATTACGGAGAACAGAGAGACCGTCGTTGGTATTACAGTTAGGGTATGGCGTTATCGTCGCGCTATGTAATATTCTAATTATATTGCTTCTAGACACGAACAGTCTGGAACCGGGCGATTTTTAATGGTATGGAAATCAAAAAACTCCTGAAGCTCCTCACTTTCCTTTATTCATATTCAAAATTAGCTCAGAATTGATTGTAAAAAGTGGCTAATTTCTCAAAATTTTATCATTTATCATTAGCGTTCAACGTGAAAACGAGAATCGAATCATTTACGTCAAATTAATGATCGAAAGACCAAGAAAGTAAGAAAATTGATGACACTACTGGGTGATCACCATTTTTTTTTTGTTCTTCTGTTCCACAGAAGAAATACTTTTCTTTACATTATTTAGAGAACTATTTTTTTTCGTCAAACTTTCTGAATCTTGGTTTTTGTCAATTTCCAATACAATAATTGTTTTCCATTCGTGTTTCTTGGCATTCAATTCCCTTCGTTCGTATCATTCGGATTTTTTGCAAAATTTTATTGACGAGTGATAACAAAGAGGGACCATTTTTTTCTTCCTTCTTATCATAAAAATTAGACTGGGCCAAAAAAATTGACTATTTTTTTTTTTTGAAAAATATATTGAGAATATCATTCAGTATGGCAAAAAAAAAATTTCATGAAATTTTAAGCCCTTAATATTAACTTGAAGAGGTCTATCATCGCTATTTTTGATTTTTAGTAATAATTTGATGTCTTACGTCAGAACTGTCGAAATATTGAAGTGAAATAATTTATGTTCACTTATCCCTTTATAAAATTAAATTCCCTACAAAAAAGGTCTGATTATAGATTTTTGTCAGACAAGCCGTTTCCGAGTATTAAGCTTAATGTTAGTCAGTCACAAAATTCCAAATTAAAAAAGTCAAATCGAGAAATTATATCAATTTATTGAGCTTAATTACTCGGAAACGGCTTGTCTGACAAAAATCTATAATCAGACCTTTTTTGTAGGGAATTTAATTTTATAAAGGGATAAGTGAACATAAATTTGTTCACTTCAATATTTCGACAGTTCTGACGTAAGACATCAAATTATTACTAAAAATCAAAAATAGCGATGATAGACCTCTTCAAGTTAATATTAAGGGCTTAAAATTTCATGAAATTTTTTTTTTGCCATACTGAATGATATTCTCAATATATTTTTCAAAAAAAAAAAAAATAGTCCATTTTTTTGGCCCAGTCTAATAAAAATCCAATAGAAAAAAATGACATAAAAATTAGAATGAAGAACAAGTTTAGAAATAAAAATAGCCGCAAATGTTTGAGGGCCTAATGACACATGAAATTGATGGAACGAAGGGCAATACAATACAAAATTTAGAAAATAAAAAAAAAAGTTGATTGTTTTGGCAAAAAGTTGATGGGAAACTTTAAATCACAATTTTGACAAGGATTGACTCTGTGTAAGACATTCGTCACGAATTTTGCGAATCACCGTGTATACAGTAGGTATTTAATAGAATTCTATGGATAAGTAGATTCCATTTGTAGGAATGCTAAAAATTACCATAAAATTCAAATTTTATAAGGTGCTTGAAGGAATGATTCCCTGTTATAATATCACGGAGTATATATGCAGTACCAGGGTCTAGATTCCAGTGTTTGAATAATACTATCGTTACTGCAATCCACCCGTGCAGAATATTACACACACACACACATTTATTTACGATCAAGAGAGACTCCCTTTATATACCACAATTTAAAATCGTCACGCAAATTTTTCACGCACGAGTAACAACGCACTGTTCTCGTATACCTCATTCGATACCAGACCAGGCTTGACACGCGAGCATCAGAAATACGTAACATAATTCTAGGTCTAGTTACGCGGAGACTAATTACCATTGAAATCTATAGTACAAATGCCGTAAAGGTATTCAAGTTGAACTTTGCGTTTTCTGAATTAAAGTCCGATTTCCACTTTCCGCACTAGAACTTTTTTCATTTTACTTTCCGCACTGGGGCTTCTTTTTCAAATTAAAACTGCGGTACCAGGAATCCGAAAAAAAGTAGCTAGTGGTACGTGAAGGGTGTTGAATTTAGAGCTTTAGATGAAGATAACGAAAATTTGGGTGAAAAAAACCGATTAAATTCACTTCCATTTCTTTGGAGCCTGATTTTCATTACTTCGGGTAAAATGATTGTGCACGGAATATTTCTTTTCCTCACGCTTTTAGCGTGCACGCACTTAATGTTAGCCACGCACTCGCACGCACTTGGGTGATCCATAAGGTTGTCAACTCGGGTCCTCGGGACTTCGGACACCGCGGTGAACTCGGGCGTCCAATCTTAATCTGAGATAACGGTGACCACTGACCATAGGCCCCGTGGCCCAGGGACCAGGGGCGGACACGGTAGCCACAATGCACCGACACATACACAAATCCGAAGACTCATGACCGATGAGACAAATTTATAACTACTGTCTCTCCGCATGGGAGGATTACGTTAATTGTTACGTTCGTGTAAATAAGACTCCAAGAACCACGCCAACGGGTTCCTCGCTTATTCGTGACCATCCGATTAATAGACGCCATGGAGCGATTTACTGAGACTGATTATCTATGAGAAATATTAACAACCGTGGTCAGAATGGTTTCAACTTCGTTTCGTTGCGACATTTTTGTTAGTTTAGAAAATTTAAGAAGGAGGAAATTGAATTAGGGATAAAGTAATTATGCAAAAGCCGGTCTATAGTCTTCGATGGATTTATAGAAACTCGTTGATTCAACGAAAGATTTAGAAACTTTACGTAGGAACGGATTACGTGGGTGTCTTAGGAGGGCCCCCAGTTCATTCATGAATTAATTACTTCTCAAATCCCTCACATTATAAGATGAAAGTTCATTAACTGAATTATTTCTATAGGATAACGAATAATTTCAAGATTATATCCACTTTTCGAACACTTAAAGCTTTGCTAAAGTCACAAATATTGGTTCTCGAAGAAAAGTCAAATTCAAGAAAAGTCTGTAATAATATTTGAGAAAGTCAATAGCATCACCTGATAATTTTTTTTTTTACGATTTCAGTGAATTCAGTAGAAACCAATTTATAAATTTGTCAATTTCTGGATTTTTATTCCTAAATGAAACTGTAATATGAGCTGGGATTTTTTCTAAGAAGATTCTCCAATAACTAAGTGAAGTAAATTTCAATCGACCTCATTTTCTCTAATTACTCTTTGTCTTATATTTCATTTGGCATGTGACACGTGGAATAAATTTCCAAATAAGATCCGAATAAAAATTCCCTTCATTAATCAAAGTTTTGCAAATATTTTTCAGTTGGCTGTCCAATTTTTTCGAATTTCTATTTTCAAAATTCAATTACTTGTTCAAATACTCAGGATTTTTTCAAACGACTCATTTCTGACCAAGCAAGATAGAGAGGAGTTGAAAAGATTAGAATTTAATTATAATTATGATATTTAAGTAATCTAATCAGGTTTCTGATCAAGATACATAAATTTATAACGAGTCTCGTATGCAACCGTAACCCTAATCGATGTCTAAGCGTGATAAAAGAGTTCCTCCTCGACTTTGAAATTAAAAAAAATTATCACTAAATTCTAATTTTACGCCACTATTAACGGAAGTAAAAATTTCAGTATTTCACTCCGATTACACAACCTTATGGTTTCACGGGTCTCGCCGTTTCCTCCCTGCTGCCCACGTCTATTACTACAGTATGTCTATAGTTCTCCAAAATAACGTACGATATCCTCCGAATAACCGCGGGTGGTCCTTCGGACTTTGAGCTCGAACAAGGGGAGCCGCGGGCAGAGGCCTAGGCCTAGTAATTTTATCTCAAACCTTTTAAATCTAACGACAATTTTTCAAACCTTCATGGACTACGGCTATCGCTTTCCGGGCCGGTGACCGGAGGGCTACCGAGCTTGCGGCTCGTGTTTCGTGTCCTAGCCGTGTCCACCCGGCCACCGGTGGCATGTTGTCCACTCGTAATTCTTTTACGATGTATTAATGCCGTGTTAGCAAGCAATATAACAATGGTCCTACTTCGTACTGTACCTACTCGTGTGTTTATAAGTCAACCGGTTTATGCGCGTGTACGTTATATGGTCAGATACCTAGTTATGTCCGATGCCTGTGTCCCCGATAGGTGCCCCGCTGACCAACGACATGGAAAGCACTGGAAACGGATAATTAATTACCGACAAAAGTCCTTGACTAATTATTGTGACACACCCGGTTCGAATTATCCACCACGTCTTATGCTGTTTGAAGAAAATGAGTCTTTTTTCCTATTTTTGAGAAATATGCAAGTTTAAATGTAAGATTTTTCATTATTCAAAATCGAAATCACAGGTTGAAGACGATAGCTTCGGAAGCTACGAGCTTGAGCACATAAGGTGTTACGTCTTTTTTTTTTATAAGCAAGTAACTTTACTTGTTTTCTGGTCCTGAAGAGTAAATAAAAACCACATCAAAAACGAAATTCTCTTCATAACGAGAAATTGGGGAAAGTAGCAAATGATTGGATTGCTTGGGATTAGTACAAAAACCAGAACAAAATTGAATAAAATGACACTTCTTGATGAAAAAGTAAATGCGATCCTAGACATTTTTCATATACCTAGATGACATGAATTTTGAAAAAAAATTGGTTGCCAGTCCGATAGTTTGCTTTAAAAAAAGCCGTAAGAAGCTTGAAGCCTATGACAATCAATTTAATCATCAGATTTCTGATTCTTGATGATTTGTTCTTCCTTCTAAGAACCCAAAAACGAGTAGTTCAATGCTTTTTCAGTTTGATTGGGAAATTTCACGATTTACCAAGATTCAGCTGCGATCCCTT
Source organism: Euura lappo (assembly GCA_018257835.1). Classification (NCBI taxonomy): domain Eukaryota; kingdom Metazoa; phylum Arthropoda; class Insecta; order Hymenoptera; family Tenthredinidae; genus Euura; species Euura lappo. The sequence goes on from JAEUYN010001079.1 coordinate 25,398, forward strand.
TAACTTCAAGGGTTGCAGTCATGGTGCTTGCCTCGTATTCCGAGGCTGTGGGTGTATGTTTAAAATATGAGGTGACAAATTTGAGCTAGTAGGGTAAAAGCACGCTTTTTGGGCTACCCCACGATTTGTGGCCACTTCTTAAAGGTTGATTACTTATTTCTGGTGCTTATATTTCATCAACTCACTCGATTACTAATATAAATGGGGCTTGAAGAAAGTCTTGGAAACAGTTTTTCAGTAATTAATTAGTTACAAACCAGTTTATCCAAAGATTGGAGTGAGTTTTTACCTTTTGCAGCGTTTTTGGTCACCGCTTTTATGACAACTAATAGAGCAAGAGACGGTACTAAGGTGGCCAAAAACGGTGCATCTACCCTAGTAGAGTTCTTCGTTGTGAAAATTGAAGTAGCGGAAGTAGAGGAAAGCGAAAGATGGTTCGCAATTATATATTAAATATGCAAGCTCTGAGCTGAGATTAATATGTACGCACCGGTTGGCTAGAGGGCTGTTACCGCTGCTGCTATACCCAGTTCGATAATTGAGTGCAAATACCGTGTGGTTCAACTAGAGCCTGTCTAGGCCAAAGTGAATATACATACGCTTAATAAAATTTTCAGTGATGTTATTGGCTCTCGCGGTTCACTCTTGCATGCAGTAGGTATTACAGGCTCTGTGTAATCTGCGCAATTGGTTAGTTTCATAGAAAAACTTTCGGGGTAGGTTGTACGTTCTGGACAATCGTTTGGAATTTAATTAACGTTCGTGTTCTGGGACTAGTGACCGAAAGACTCGGTCGAGCTCGAAGCTGCCCATGTGCGCAACACCCGTATGGATCAGTGATGAGATAATCCATTGGTGGGTTCGAATGATTGAAATGAACTCGGTAGTCGATCGTCGATAAAGGGATAAGTGTCGCTTTAACATGATTGATAAGAATGTTCATTATTCTAATCAACTCTTAAGATTCTTTGGAGTATTTTTCATTCATTTTTCGATTGGAGAGAAAATCGTGCTAGTGGCTCAGAAGTGACTTCAAAGAGTGACTATTCACTTTATATTAGAGAAAATAAGTCACTCGCTTAAGAGTGAAAACCTAAGAGAGAAGAGAGATAAAAGACGAGACCTTTTTCTTCTTTATGTCGTGGAAAGAGACGAGATTTGTTGAGACCAACTAATGTTGAATATTGATCACTTCAACTCATAACATTTATTTCATGAAAGGAAACAGGTTCAAGTTTAGAATTATTACATAGTTTTGCAAAGGAGCAAATAGATTTCGAGTTATTCGATAGACTGACTCACGAATTTTTTTACTAATCAAGTTATCCCTGTTTTTATGAATCTTATCAATGGTCGATGAGATTCAGTCGCGAGTCAATACAAAATGTCATCGATAGTTGGACCGGAAATTTTGAAGTTAATCACTTGGGATTTTGAACGGTGTTTTTTCATTTCTATTTTTTGCATTAGCACAATAAGCAAAGACTCGAAAAAATTCTATCAGTAAGTGATGAAACTTGATACGGTTTTTTCGCTTCTCTCAACTTTATCACAAAACTTCAAATATATGTGGATCTGAGAGTTATGATTCTTATCAGGGATGTGATAGGCATTTTTAAATCCTTGTGAAAATACCTATATTCACTTTACTTCACAATAAATTGTGACTCCTTATACTCGAAATAAATCACAGGATAAGAAATGATGATTGAATCAATGTTGCAAAAGTTCACACAAAGAATAGTCAGAATAAATTAAAAGACTGCAACTATTGTTTTCGCGAACTAATTGCACGAACTAGAATACTTTGAATAGGAAGGAAGTATCTTTTCAACTGTGAACAAAAAAAAATAGTGATAGAATTGATTTTCAATTTATTTCAACCAAGTTTTCCGATATCTTCACATTTTTCGTATTTCCTGTTTCAAACGCGCGCTGGGTAAGGTTGGTCTCTCAAAATACAGATCTCTGTAGTTTATCGACCTCAACCTTGCTCTGGTAGTGACCAAAACTTGTGCAGCATCCCAAGAAACTTGAGCTGAAACTCGTAGATGGCGCCACTACCTGAAAACCATCCTCATCCACGTTTTAGATTGTTTAAATTTTCGAAACTTTTTTATAGAATGACGAACTGTGAATCGACTCAATAATGGTTGGTGTCAACTGATAAAAACCAATCAATTACGAAAGGAATTTTAATTTGTTTCTTTTAAATTTGTTGCACAAAGTTTTTCTTTTTATTCACAACCTGAAGGGAAATTGTTACTTTTAATTAAAAATTGATTATTGAAAATACGTGGTGAAGCAGTTAAAAAGAAATCTTCAACAACTACAATTTTTTAATTAATTGCAAAAAATTTGTCGTCAGTCTGGGAGTATCGATCTCTCCTAGACTGTTCACGCTGTATTAATTCGCGTGTGCAATAAACGATCCCGACTGCATGCAGGTGGAAAAATATCGAAAACCAAATGTTTACTTAAAAAAAATATTTCGAAAAAAAACGGGTACAGAGGTAAAGGGTAAACAAAGGATCGACGTTGAATGAAAATGAGGTGGAAAATTGGCGAAATTCGACCCTCATGACCGGGGTAGGTAATAGAAGGCCGTGAAAAAAATTGAAAAAAAGTTCGTTTCGTTGAACCCGAAATGGAATTATCCCCCAGCACCGTGATAGCGTCGGAGCTCAGGTGTGAGGGTCTCGACTCGGATATTCAACCAATACTCAATAGTCCATTATCCCGTGGTATTATAGTCCTTAATTTGATTTTTGGTCGTATTATTTCGAGATTAGTTCATTCCTTGACTTTTCGATTCCTTATTCCTCATTCCTCATTCCTCATTCCTCATTCCTCATTCCCCAGTTTCAACAACTCGAGGAATACCAGAGCTGAGAATCTGGTAATATGGGGTGCGACGGCTGGCAATTACAGAAACGTCACTCCCTCTTTTCCCTCATCCCTCGGTTCTTCCTTCTTTGCGTACCCCGTAGCTAGTTCTCCGATGAGGACGATGTGGTTAACTTTTCTTTAATGGGAAATTCGCAACTTTTACCAAATATCAGAGGAAAAAAATATTTAACGACACCCGTCTGTCAGCGATATCTACGTCACCAGACTTTGCCAATAATTCTTTAGACTTAAGTATTCTTTTCCAAATATTAATTACCCGACGGTGCGGTTATTTTCACTCGGATATTTTATCCGAGTGGCTTTCGCGAATTCCACAGTTTTAAAGGATCAGCTTTGTGCGTAGCATTTATGTACAAAAAGCTTCCACGTAGTACTACATGTATACCCTGTGAATTTGTCAGAGAACAAGGGAGATACTCGGTCGTCTCTTGTTATACCTGCACTTAAAAACGGGCTGAAATTAGTACCGACACGTCGAGGAAATATATGCGTCTACAAAGTATAGACAGCGACAGAGAAAATCGTTCTTTTCATCTATTTTCACAGTCGAAAATTTCACACAGGGAACCATAATTCGAACCGAATGGTCTTTACATTATTTTATCGATATCTCACTTCTGATTAATCCTAGCTGAAAAATGATCGAATACAATTTTGAAGTCCCTGAAATGTTCTACAAAAAAGGTTTCAAAAGTCTTTCACGTAGGATCGATCGTTTAGAAGATATTTTACACAGAAAGCAAAAATTTCAAATTAGATGAAATGAATGGTCTTCACATTATTTTGTCGATATCTCACTTCCGGTTGCTTCTAGCTAAAAAACTGTTCTATTCAATTTTGTAGCACATAAAATTTGCTACAAAAAATAGTTCAAACGTTTTTCACGTGAAATCGATCGTTTGGAAGATACAAGCCTAAAAGTACCGATCTCGATTCCTAGTCATAATCGCAGGTCATTTTATTTTGCTTTGCTCGCGAGAAGAATGATGTGTTATGGACTGATGAAAAAGGGAAAAAATAGAAGGGTCGGAATTTCGTCGAAGCAACAAATTCCAATCCGATCCCCTCGGAATCCAATCAGTCAACGACTGTGGATACGGCGTATAATAATTAGCCCTTCCGGGTGGCTCACTCCACCCCAACCTCCCTTTAAGGTCCTGATCCGAGGGATTGCTGACGTAATCCCATAAATATGAATATAATTTGTTGCCACCATTGCTGGCTCACTCCGGCCTCCGGATCCTCGCGGGCCTCTTCCAACTCTCATTTTCTATCCTCGGATGAACACGGCCACTGGCATTATACTCCGCTCCGTCAACCTGTCATTTATCGAGCTCATATACACGCCAGAGTACAGCGAGGGAGGATATTTATTTATCGAAAAAGGTCGCATCGCTCATTATGTAAGAAGACAAGCACTGTACAAAATTCAAAATGTTACGTCAACGAAGAAAGTACATTCAGTTGAATTGAATTTTTTCCCTGACAAGATAAGATTCACCGATGAGGGGATGAAATAATTTTCCCTTCTTTCACCGCGACCGACGACGCCTTCGAGTAATTCATATTCAAACAATTTCTCTCCTCATCGTTCTCCCATAATTATTCAAATCTTATCCCATGCCAGTCAGAGGAAAAGCTCCGAGCTTTGACCAACTTTTGAGTATTCGAATGGGCTGGTTGGAAAACCCCAGTTTGTAGGGATGGATTCGTTCATTGTTTCGCCACAATCCGGGAGGCTTATGCTAGTTTAAGTAAGACAAGGACCCGCCATTGTGTTATTTTCCCGAGTCAAGAAAACCGGGATTCTCAAGCTCAGGGAAAACTTCGGAGGCGTTATCTCGCGACGTCTGTCACGCGTGCTCTTCCCAGAAACCAGAAACACGCGTCTAATCTCTGGCAAACTTTGAGTGAATATAACATTCCCATAAGCCAAAACGCTGGAGGAGTTCGAGTCCCTTCATCATCTTCCTAAATGACATTCCCATAGAGTCCCGGGTGAATAGTTGGGCCACAGCTTTTCCGAGGGTTTCAAATTCCCCGGCGCGTTTGCTCCTTCACCTCGGAGTCACGATCCTGGACCGAGTATTGTCCGTTTCTCTGATCCTCCGTGCCAAAAATATCCCAACTATTTACCCACCATTAGTAAGAGAACTGGCTCCGGTTCAGACCGCAGAAAATCAGTGCAATCCTACACAACGTGAAACTAATGTCCCGGGCGTGAGGTGAAGGAGACAGAGGAGACAGAGTCCTCCATGGGAATCGCTTTAATCCCTGGGGAAACGCATCAAGGGCTTCCCGCACCAACCTGAGCTCGCGACTCGGCCAGTTTTCAAGCTTATCAAAGCTTCTAACTGTTGTCGGATAAATTCTCAGTGAAAAATGGACATGTAGATCGTGAACAAGGTTTGACCCCGAGCACTCTGCCATTTTTTTTTCTCTCTAATTTTTTGATTTTTTTCGTTTAAATTTTTCTACCACTCTCTCAGAATGAAGACCATGGTTAGATTACAAGATTGTGAACAAAAAATATGATTTTTGGAACTGTAAGTTTTCCTTCCGGAAACTGAAATTTTCTTGAAACCTTCTGATTGGAGGATTTTTTTTCTTTTTTTTTTTTGGCCAAATAGTCAACTTTTCAAGTCATTATTTCAATTCAGCGGCAACAGAATTCGATTTGAAGAAGGGTTATAGTCTGAATTCGTGGTGTATCCGTTACTTTTGAAGCTCCCGTTGGAATTTTGAAAAAAAAAAAACATATGAAACTCGAAGTTAAAAATTGTCTCAAGATATTTCTTCCGGGTTCCATAACCCGCTTGAACCCAAAATACGAGAAAACAAAATGGTTCTCATATCGATTGCAAGTGAAGTTTGCCGCACTCCCACGCTACCATATATCGCACGAGGTTTAGACGTGATTGTTTTACATATGATTTTTCGAGGCGGAGAAAGCGAACAAGCGTTTAGGCCAGACAACAGATGCTCGTAGTCATTTTCTCTGAAGTCAAATAGCCGGGGTCTCGGAGACACGCTTTGGAATATAAAGTTAACCGTTTTCGAAGAAGTTTTCCCCTAGAATGTAAAAAAAAAACCCTGTGGAACATCGGATGCGGACATTTTTTTTCTTCTCTCTTCTGACTGCGTCGATGGCTGAGGTTTGATGAGTGTGGTGCAGTGATAAAGGGCTCTAACGACGTCGAATGAAATCGTTTAACCGAATAAAACCACGAGACTCCCGTGGTATAATCTATTCTGGGTATAGACAATGGACCGGCATACCACACGCGGAATAGAATACATGATATACGTGTGTAGTACGCAGAGACGGTGCTGGGAATTGTCTAGAACGCATTGTGCGTGTACAAGCCCTAACGACGCGTGATTACAACCTCGTATAGTTTGGCCCTACAGCACAACCCTGTGCAAAGGGGCGAAAGGGGCGAAAGGGCGAAGTGCGAGAAACGGGAGACAGGGAAGAGTCGCGAGGAATCAGTCGAAAACCGAAGTCTGAACCAGATGTCTTATTCTCGACGAGGATGAGGACGACGAGAGACGAGAGACGAGTTTAATTGCACTCATTCAATACCGCGAATTGTGGAATATAGGTTTAAAGCAGCGAACTTACCAGCAAACCACAAACCAACTTTGACTAAGTTCGAGTCATTGTTATTCGAGTGGGATTCGACTCTTATTTTTCTTGCTTTCTGAGTCTGTTCAATCCTTATAGATTCTCGAAGAGTGCTCCCATTCGAATAATTGAATATGGTAGAGAGGAAAGATGCTCGTGGTCAACAATGGAGATCGGTAAAAGTCCTGGGAGAGATATGAGCGAGGAAGTCGATGGATGAAATTGATGGGTACGCGGTGTACTGATACCATTCAAATTCGACGTTGGGTCGACAGTGACCCAGAAATTCGGCCGATACATCGGTGGCAGAAAATATACAATATGAAGAATTTATTACTTCGGTTCGAACCTCGATTAATTTTGGCTATAGAAAACCGAGGAAGAAAAATTGCGAGGAATGGATAAGAAAAATTTGGTACAGCTAGAGGGCGGCTTATCCGAATGTGGAATCGGAACTTAATATTCATGCCATCGTTTAATTTTTTTTACTGAATATCCTGATAACGCCAAATGCTGCAAGTTATTTTCTTTGCTGAAGATTTCAGAATCGTAAGACCATCACTGATCCTTGGGATACAGGAAAACATTCGGGTTCCATTTCAGACAAACTAGAAAGCTGTGACTTAATTCTTAAAAACATAGGAAGCTGAGAATTTTTACCTACTTTTCCCGAAGAGAAAAGCTTGAGATTATCGACTAGGATCTGTTCGAAGTACTTTGGAGAATAAAACAAACTGAATTATAAAGTAAAAGTCTGATCTCTAAGGAAGCGTCTGTTCAAAAGCCGCAAATCCCATCATTTTAAAACTATCCCAAGTGAAATGGTCTTCGGGGACACCGAAGTTGGTCCCTGACCCTCGCAGATAGCGACGGACTCGTCGCCCCCGAAGCCATGGGATCAGGTTTGATCCGTTAGGGACCTCGCGGACTCGCCCTGAGCGACTTTAGTTCCATTGTTTGACTCTGGTATACCTCGACCCACAAGGACGACCTGGGTTGTAGCCGCGTGCGCTTATGCTAATTCTTATAAGAAGACCCAACGACCGATTGCACGAACACCGGTTTCCAGGGGTGAAGTCAACTTTTGTTATTCTCATACTTCTCTCTCTTCGCCCTTATTTTCTTCCCCCGATGGACTGACTTTAGTGGGTGCAAAAAAAGTTGGAGGAGGAAAGAAAAGTTTTGATCATGTATTGCAGAATAGTAACTGAAAAAATTATGAAGTAGGATCCACGAATCAGAAGAAGAAAATATATTCAATTTTGATCTTTGGAACAGACGCAGATGTTATACCTACCCAGGACAGAATTTGAATCGCTTTATAAATCCTGAATACGCAGATTATGGGAAAAATGCTGCTTCTTTTTTGTCAGCAAAATTCTACATTCCAAACGATATATTTATGTGCATCAATTCATTTTCGTAGCAGATGCTCGTATGGTGTACAAATGTTGAGGGGAGCTAGAATATTGGGAAGAGCTAATTCTTTACGAAGCTTTTGGGAAACGAATGCGAGTGATATCGAAACTATGAGATAGTCCAGTCCGTTGTAGTCACGCAGTGTTGTTAATTAACGTGGCTATAACTCGGTTGAGCATCATGCCCACGCACGGTCGTTGTTTTACGGTTATGTTTTATGGTTTTTATGGCGTCTTCAAACCGCAAAACCATATCTGGATGGCTACTACATGTCCATAACGAATACCGCGAGTTACTCGTAAAGATACAGTCTACCCACGTAAAAGCCACCCCAAAGGGTGGTTCGAGACCTGACCCGCACCTCGGGGTTCCTCGTGTCATGAGAGTATCCGTTGGTTAGGTTGCTTTTTATTACAAATTAAACAACTTATCATACAGAATATAACAAATTTACATAATTTCGTATGCATGTATGTATATACCTACTTGCTTCTAAACCGCTATACCGAACCTCTGTTAGTTCTCACTCTTCGTTCCTCCTATAATTACTGGGTTGAACTAGCTCACAAGAGGCATGGGTCGTTATTAACCCATAATTAATTCTCTCTACTCGGTATGTACCGAGATATCGATTTCACCTGTTTTGTTACACGCGTACGTTCGAGCAAAGCCATTAGACTATACCACGTTAGCACTTGCGATTCCCATAAGCACTGCCATATTATAGAATAGACTATAACTGCAATGTAACATACTCACCAGTTCACCGCGACTATCTTCACTCTCAGTTTGAAGAAGAAGAATTTGACGACAACATTTCTCATAGTCATGATGTGGAAGCACCGATATACCTACATATAGTCTATGATGAGAATTATTCGATTTCAGTCGAATGGGCTCAAAATATAGTGAATAAAAAAATCGATCAGTAAAGATCTGTAAATTGGTAGAGACTTGCATTTTGATCTCTATAAGTGGACGCGACGGTTTGATTCGCGATCTTGAATCAAAGGTACTCGCATTCAGTTTTTTCATCATATCTCGACAACTATTGATCTTATCGTCACGGAGGTTGATATAAAAAATGAAGCTCACTAAATTCTCTACAGTAAAAGTTCAATACATTTTTGTCCTATCTTCAATAGTTTTTCTCTAATACACGAGTGAATACGTCCATAATTCTCACAAGGTCCTATACCGAGAAAGTGATTTTCAGCCCTGTATTACACAGAAACCTTTGAAGATATGAAAAAAATGTATTCAACTTTTGTTGTAGAGAATTTGATTACCTTCATTTTTTATAATAACCTTCATGACGGTGGGATCAACAGTTGTCGAAATATGATAAAAAAAACTGAATTCGGGCACCTTTGATTTCAGCTGGCGGATCCTGCCGTCCAGTTAGGGTTCAGCACTTTTAGTCCCTTTGATAGAAGGCTAATATAAAGTTCTGTACCAAATTATTGATCTTCACTTAATAATTTTTATATTTTTACTAATTTGTCTGGACTGCGAATGTTTCCTTTGAGGTGGTTAGAATTTTCACACAGCGTGAACGAATAATTGATACCATACGACTTACTTGTTATAAGTTTAGGAAATTTGATTGAACGCAGTCAATAAATTTCTCTTACTTTTTCGCTCAACTTGAAGCAGGGGGAAAAAATCTTATTGACAAAAGAATAAATACAGCCAGGCGTATTTCCGTCTCATTGGTATTGCAAACGTATAGCTTTTATCCCTCGTCGCAGATGTCTTCGGCTAACTTAGTAATTGTATCACGCCGTTTGTGACGCGTCATAATCCGAGGTAGGGGATGTTGGAAGAACAGAGTTTTCCGCGGAACCCTTAAGACAAGGGGGAGGATTCCTCGTGAAAAATGTGTTCATATCCCGGTGCGGTTCAGCGACACGAACTAGGAACATGGGGCGGAGGTTTTTCAGGGAGGAAAAAGCATCTAGATTCTGGATTCATGCTTGATACATACACGCATACCTCCGTGTAAACCCCAACGCGAAACGCATATTTTCGCTGCGGTAGACGTCCAACGTTTCCTACACTAGTCTCAGCCGAAGATTTCCCGTGTGTCTTCGAACCCCTCAACGCTTCAATCCAGGCGAATATCTTCCCTACTGCAGTTTCACCTGAGATCTGCAGTCTGCGGTTTCTCTGTATATGAGAATAAATTGACTCGTGTGAAATTTAGCGAGAAACTTTTTTCAGCAGGATCTTAAGATTCCAAAAATTAAAAGAGACTCATTTAACTTCGTTGATTTTTGTATTTGGTTTCGATTTTTGTAATGATATGTTGGCACACAGCCAGGGATATTGAAGAATTGTAAAAGGAAGTAGAAAGGACCGGAAGTAATGTCGTATTTTCAAATTGCTTGTTTGTGGGAGAACCCACGACCGGAAGATCTTTCTTCCGGTCAGTTCCCTGATTGCTTTCTACGGGAAAAATGACGTCGACGTATCTATAGAAAAACTCACATACGTGTTACTTCGCCTCGAAATCACGACCAGCTGCGGGTTTCGATCAAAAAACTTATCAATCTTATCCACGATTCCAAGGGATTCAGGGAACTCGATTTCTCGAATTCTGCCCCCAAAATGGAAATTCGTGATAGTGGAAAGGGACATAGCAGTCGATAGCAATTGCGATTGCAGACGTCAAGGATATTCTAATAGACAAATTCCAGACTTTACGATCGTGATTCATCGGCGCCAGCTTTTTAATGGGTACTAAATATGTTCGCACTTGCCCGAAATTCCGGCGGGACATTGAGAGAGAGAGAGAAACGGAGAGAATTTAACGCCAGCAATTTTATCAAATTATGGTTCCCACCCAGAATTCTATCCCGGCTTTTCATCCTGGCTGCTACTACATTATTCCAGCTATCCCACTGGAACCTGACCATTTCAACTCTGCTTTACGTCGATCAAACTTCCGGTTTAAATTCGTTGCAATTAAACGAAAATTGATTAACCGTAGATTCAACGTGCTATAAAAGAGATTTAGAGTGTAAACCAAAATGTAAGTTTATGTAGATCATAGGTACTCGCGTTTTCGTATTGATGCAGCGTCGCGACGCCAGCGCCGGGTGCAATAAACAATGGCAAAGGCCCGGCTATTATTTTGACAGTAAAACATAGTTCAGGCTTGATGCGTCACTGCGAGCTGACGCCAGTAGCGGAGTAATAGTTTCTCGTAGAAACTTTACTAGCCCTAAAAACGTTCAATTCGAGTAGAGATCGCTCGATTTCGTTCACTGTATGAGAAGAGGCGTTTTATTTCGATGGGAAAAAACTAAAAAAATCAGGAGAGTCGCGTTTAGGAAAATAAACGCGTTAAGATCCTCGCGTGAAACGGGAAAATAAATATATATCCCACAGGGGTCAGAGAGAGAGAGAAAGAGAGACTAGTGAAGGAATTTACTCTGATCCTTAGATACGTTGCGGGTTTACAGGGTGAGAAAATCTGAAGGCAATTTACGGGGTCAGGATAGCCACTATTCCACGAGTAATGCCCGTAATGCTCACGAAATGGTCGCTCAGTATGATATAGGTATCACTTATGTCCTATAATAATGAAAAGATTTGCTGGCTTTATGGTACCGTAATACCTAACAGAAAAAAAGGCGAGGAAACTCCGGGCCTCTTCTCACCCTACGCTATACTTCATCTCTATGGTTCACCTCGAATTTCATATTTCACTTGAATCTTACCGAATCATTCCTTAACACTGTTGGAGAAAAATGACTCCAATTTTGCTACACTGCACTGATTCAAATTTTTTATCTTCTAAGGGTTGATTCTTCGTGGTGGTCGGATATAATATGTATGCGATACTGAATCCCTGAATCCCTGAAAAGTGAGAATGAGATGTACAAAAGAGAAACGAAAATTGGGATGAAATTTCGAAAATAGTTTCACGACAGAAGCTGCATTACTTCTAGTCGGCTATTTTCGCTCATTTTCTTATACAAAGGGAGAATAGTCAAGTGCACAGTATTTTTGTAAATTTTTTTATTCTTGATTAGTATTATTGGTTAATCATCAATTTATTTTATTAGTTGAGCCCTTGTTCATAATTGACTATTCATATTAATCAAGGGGGTTGTCCAAAAAGGACATAATATGTCTGTATAAGTGACAAACAAACGAATAAAGGAATTAATGAATCGAACAAACTAATTTTTTTCATACAAATTGGAAGTATTTTTTAAATACATGGAGAAAAAGCCTTTCGGTTGTTGACTTGTACCCTTTTTGCACTTACCGCCTTGATAATTAACTAATTTTTTTATTGAAACCCTTGTTTATTATTGATTATCTATACATTGATTCGTTTCTTTTTACTTTTTCATGAATCAAACCCTTGTTTTATTTCAATATCTGCAGCTTCGTTTCACAAAAGTCATTGAATAATTGCAAGTTGTTCAATTCTGATTGATGCCAAAGTGAATTATTTTTGTTACTAATTTCCTAATTATTTCAATCAGTTTCTAACTAACTTTGTCCGATTTGAAAGCGATTCTCTTTAATTTTGAGTTACTGTTACTTCAGATTACAACCTGAAGCGATTTTGAAGCAATTTAGTCTAGGGTGCAGATCTGCGATTGTTTAATAAGTGAATGCTGGAGTATGTAGGTCAGCTATACTACAATTATTTCGAAAATATTTCAGTACACCAGAAAAATCGGTGAACCTTGGTGTTTCATTTCTCTAAAAAGTATGTTATTCCGTATTCTACTGTGACACAATATAGTAGTGGTCCAATAATATATTGTGATATTCAAACTGGACGGGGAATAATTAACAAACTGTCCACCGAACATAGGGGGTGATTTTTATTCGGGAAATAATTTCGAGTGCCAGTAGTAATAAATAGTCATCGAAATTCAAACGCGACACCAAAAGCCTCTTTCATTCGATTTTGTTCTTTTACTACTGGATTTATTTCACTCTAGTCAACCGACCAGAGTATCGAACTGGGCGAAAAAATGGATGAAATAGTTTTTATCGACTCCATATAAAACAAGAAGAGAATATTAAAATGAAAGAAAAAAGGGAATTCTTTTTCATAACCTGATCCCTCATAAAAATGGGGCGACGAAATATTGATTAATCTCGAAAATTTAAGCCCGCACGTCTTTCGAGAATGAAATTCTGCAAGACAATTTTGGTACCGCTGGTTGGGACATGAGCAAATACTTTACGCGAAGAGAAGACGACAAGGTAATGTACGGACGTGGACGGTTACCAACGGGACGATATATTACTCGGCTAAGTGGCGCGGGGCATCCCCGACGAGGAGGCGAACGCCGCCGTTGACGAATGGGAACGCATCAGTGCACGGCGACCTCTGAACTCGAGGGCTTCAGGTCTGAATCACGCGCAAATCTGGAACCTCTGCTATTCACTTTACTCCGTAGTGTATACAATGCGAAAAAAAAACACCAAAAATGGCCAAAATACTCGTGAAATTGTTACAGAGAGTCATTTGACGCCAAAACGACAAGTCTGTTTAATACTGGTGATACAGCGTACCTCTTATCAAAATATGCTGAATGCAAAGATAATTAATTTTCCACATGATCCATTCGCTATCTGATTGTGAATATCGACATACGAGGAAAAGATGCGTGTTATTTCAGTATGTGCTTAAAAAACTGCTTCTGCAGAAGATAAGAAAATGATGCGAAATGTGTCGAGCGGTCAAATGATTGTAGCAATTGAAGATGAGTTGGTTTGATGGAGCAGCTACAAGGAAAAAAATGTTATTCACTAAACCAAGTCGATTTTATTTCATTCAAGTGAATGTGTTCGAGAGTCGAATCAAATATCATTGAAACGAATAGAAAAAATTGTATATCGATTCGATGCAATACTCATCGACGAGTCAAATTTGGTGAAATTTTCTTGCATCAAGTAAATTTCGTCAAGTAAATCGGTTTACTTTACTTGGTTGTCGTTGTCAAATTCGATCTCATTGTCAGTTGGATAAAAGATACCCCCTTGTATTTCGGAACAATGTGGCAAAGATCATAATTATTGAAAAAGAAAGTTGTAGGTATCGTAAACTTCTTCGTGAATGCAAGCTCAGGTTACCTCGGCCTCGTGCATCATCTGTGAGTGAGATAAGTACCGAGACATAATTGACTGTCATCGTATCCTCGCGGACAACAGTTACTGGGATTTCGCACACATACCTAATAGCCGTTATCACTTGTGCAAGACCAATTGAATATTCCGTCCGGCGAGAACTGTACCCTGACGCGGTGCTGGTCCTCGCGACCGGAAGGATAATTGGGGAGCCAAGGTAATGACGACACCGGCAATCCTGTATCGCGGAAGAAAGTATCATAGCAAAGCTTAAGCTCACCCGTGCCGACGCCAACCCATGTCTCATTGTCGTACATATGAACGATTCCAACGTGCAGGTGACCTGAATGTTGCTTCTTTATAGGTATTCTACTTTCTGGGCAGAGTCAATCTGTGCCAATTGGGCGCCTCCTTCGATGCAGCGTTTCCTCGCTTCGGGCCATGACACATACTCGGTATGAACCTTGTAAGCGAATCCGATGTCAGGATACGCGATGTAACCTTCTGGGATAGTGGTGGTGTCTGGGTCGTCGTAGCTGGATCCGAATTGTCGCGATCAATGTGAAAATTTGTTCCGAATCGATGAATTGACATCTTCTGATCGAGTTATTGCTATCATTCCACTTACCTGAACTGATGACATTGGGAATACCGGTGATTCCAGTTGCGACTAAAGTGCATACGACCTGGCACACCGCAGGCAGGGTCAAATTAGCAATGGCGGTCTGCATCTTGGTTCGCAGCTTCTTCGAATACTAATGGCATCGATCTCTAGCTCATATCTCCCTCGTGATATTTTCGTGTCCATAGAAATTTGAGGAAAGTTTTGCGACGCATTCACAGATATACACATGCCGGGAATTCCTCCTCGGTCACCGCGGTTATCATACGCAAGTTTGCTTTGATGAATACCAAATTATACTTCAATAATATAATTATGAGCTTATACTTACTTGCGAACTGTTATCAAACTCATGGGTGTACTGGGTTTAACCACGGTACGTGGTATGCAAAACGGTTAAATGACGCAAGCATTAGGTCAGCTTGACGCTGATGGTTCGGTGGTAGAAATTCGAAATTATTCCATACAATCATGGCTTCAACAGTCTCGAAGCTATAAATTATTTTGCATAGTTATCTTTAATTAATGAAATAAGAAATTTAATATTTATATAACACTTGAGGATTTTTTTATTCTTTCCTATAACAAGTATTTATCCATCTTACAAATAAATAATTATTGAGAATCAGTGATTTGATTTATATTTATATATTGAATAAATTTAAGTATCTATAGGATATTATATTGATCTATCCATTTAATGTATAAGACAAATTTTTTTTTCTTAAACTTGATGTTTTTTTTTTTCAAATCATTTCAAACGAGAAAAATGTACAAGTGCGAATCGTACGAATGAGGTTTCACTCTACCACTTGTACATCATCAAATAAATGTTTACTAAGATCAAATCGAAAGTGATAAATTTTTTTGGATTAAAGTATATTGATTGGCAGCAATGCTGATGGAAGAGTCAATCAATCAGGTGAACTTTTCTCGCGTCAAGTAAATTCCATCGAGTGAATCGGTTCACTTGGTGATACAATTTTGTTTTACATTGTGATGGACGAAATTCGATCTGAGTTGGCTGAAGTACTCCCTTCTATTTCGAATCAATGCGGCCACATTCGTAATCGTTACATTCCGTGAGAAGTAATTTTGTCGATATCGTGATTATTTTTAAGAGTTCCCCTCAAGTTTTTATATCACTCCGTGCGTAAAGTGCGACTTTACGCACGCGAGCGTGCGTATAATCGGACTTCACCCACGTTTGTGATATAAAATTTGGTTCGATACATGTGCAAAAGTCGTTTTTCCACTCGTGAGATTGTCACCCTCGCTTTGCTCGGGCGACAAACCTCCCACTCGTGCGAAAACAAACCTTTTGCACTAGTATCGTAATATACTATTCCGGCATCGCGCAACAGATGTGATTGTGACAAGTGTAGACTCCTCTCAATTCACAGGCATCGTATTCATGCGAAGAATTGGTATTTCACACACGTAATGGCCTTTGTCAGAAATGTCGCAAGGCAGCTTATACAATCCGGCAGGTGCTAATTGCATCTTAACGCAGTCGTTATCGCCCCTAGGATAACCGGACAACCAGGGCAACAGCGTTACCAGGGATCCTCTATCACCAGAAAAAAGCCTCCGTTATGTCACAGGTACCGCACGTGATCGCGGATTAAACTTACCCGTGCTAATGCTAACCCACGTCGTATTGTCGTACATACGGACAATGCCTACGTGCATATATGATAATATAATCATGAGCTCATATGCTTGCGAATCGTTATCAATCTCTGGGTTTGACCATGCGTACGTGTCTTGCAAAACGATTCAATGACGCAAGCTTTACGTTAGCTTGACGCTGATGGTTGGGTGGTAGAAATTCAACGTTATTCCATGCAATCATGGCTTGAACAATCTCGAATTTCAAACCCAAGGAATTGCAGTATCTACCTACCAACCTAACCACGAGCCTCGTTTTACCCGTGTGATAATAGCGGCGTACGTATTGTTTAGGGCATAATAAATGTCTACAAAATCTTCCACTACGTATCTTCAGTAGTCGTTTTGCTGTATGTTACGGTACGTTTACCGCAGCATTATTATGTCCAAGAATTATCGCACTGCTGTTATGTAGTATCGTTTGCATATTATCCAACTCTCGTAGCGAAGTAAAGATAGCCGGAATTATAATCTAGAAATTATTAGAACAAATGAACCACAAATCCCACAATTTATCAGTCGTTAAAATACCTGTAAAGATTTTGAATCAACCTGATATGATCAAATTAATTTAACTATTATAATCCCCGTAATATTCTAATTCTTGACCAAATATATCTACACATTATTCCCAATATTAATAAAATTCTGAATAAACGTAACGCTCTGTAATTCTAGCTAAATTTATTGAACCTGCGAATTTCCGCAAATTAAATGATCAAAACCGGTTGAATCATTCACACCCTTAGTTGATAAACTGGACCAATAAACCCTCAAATCAGTTGCATAAATGCTATGCTGCAAATATAGAAAGGGGGATTGGTGTTTTAATTGAAACATTTAATGACTCGTTGTTCCTTGATTATTAACAAATTGCTACGCAACGGTATCAAATATAATAACCCCAGCCACTAATTGACAGCTTTTTCACTCCGAGTGAAATTATTCGTGCATAGAGTAAGTGAAAAGAATTTTTAGAATATTTTTTATAATTTACTTTGCACCCAATAAAAAGTTTCGTCGAGATTGTGGAATATTATTTTGCTAATTCGTTGACGCCGTGAGCGAGAGGGTTGATATTTTTCAATCGACGGTGTTTGATTTTTTTCTCTCTCTCTCTCTCTTTACTGAAAAAGAAGAAAAAATTGCGGCCGGATAATTCGAGACCGTAACTTTGTTACGAGAGGGGGAATATTCCCACTTTGTTAGTTCTGAAATACTTCTTGAAAACCTTAGGTACAGTTTTTTTTTTCTTTATTTTAGCTCAATTGCGAAACGGTGTGACGAAGAAGAAGTTTTTTCAGGCATAAAACCGTAACCGTGTACTAAAATGACTCGTTTTATTTTATATACAAACTCGCGAATTCAACTGCGAACGAAATAAATTTGGCGAGTCGGTTATATACGCGACGAACGGTCGAGTTTAACCAAGGCTTGAAAGCCTCTCGGCGGTCTACCCTGGCGAGAAGAAGAGGAAGGGAAAAAAGGCGGATAAGAAATTGTGAAAATAAATTAACAAATAAAATGAATTAAACACATACTCTACTCGAGCGACTCTAACGGCCACATTCTTGACTCGCGATTTCAAATGACCCGAAATAAAGTGACAAACCGATTCTAGTAGGTGAAGACGTGCTTGACTTCTGGATGCTCGATATACGAACTCGAAATTCCTCAGAGTTCACAGAGAATGGAAAACAATTGCGATACAATTGTTTGAGAAGAGAAGAAAATAAAAATTTGAAAAATGTTAATTGATGTTTCTGAAGATCAGTAAAGATAAAAGTTTGATATAACTGCGGTGATTTCTGGTCTTTCTTATTTTTAGCTTACTTATCGTTAGCACTTCCTACGAGACAACAGTCAGCACAAGCTTCTTTAGCAGAGGAACGTTCATCAAACCGAACATTGAAAACTATTCGCATTTTTTTTCGATGTCCATTAGTTTTTGGCCATATCTTGTAACGATGACGAGGAAAGCTTGAAAAATTGTGAAACTCAGAGCCTGTTCAACATGCTGAAGGCTCCTATTACTTAATCATTTCAGAATTTTTATGATACTTCCATATCTCTTAATTGAAGCCAATCGTAAGAAATTCAGAGATTGTTTTATAATCAGTGTATTCACAATCTTCGTGATACACAAAATAATTTCATGCTGAAAAAATGAGATACAGGGAAAATAATTAAGTGGATAGACTTGTTTTTGAGGTTTTTATTATTGAGCAATCATGTGGATAATCAAATTTCTTCATTGATCATACCCTGTTTCCTTTCATCAATATCTGCAGGTTCTGCTGGGTTGAAATCGTTCATTTTCATAAGCCGCACTCAGAAATTTATCAGGATTTTCGTGACTATATTGATTTCTATTGAATGAGACAGATTTTGACCGATTTTGGCGTGATTTCGAAAGATATTAGTCTCAAGTGATTCTCAATTGCAATAAGCGAGTAACTCTTTGAATATGGCGCTCAGGCTTTACGATGTTGCTAGAATCTATTTTTCGTTTAGATTATTCTCGGCATAAATTGAATAGAAATAGTGGATCTTTGAATTATACAGTAAAATGGCCGATAGTATTAGTTCGACGAGTCAGAGGTCACTAACGATAATGGACGAATTTCTTTCTCATTTCGAAAAAATATCGCCCAGGTCATGACTATTGGATTCCGTACAAAACAAGCTTGTCGATGTCGTCCATTTTTTTCATTAATACAAGCTCAGGTTTTTCCGACTTCGTCCCTGAACCGCGAGTGCGACAGGTAGGTACCGACTCTCCTAATTTACGGTCATCCTATTGTCGCGAGTAATGCTTGGAATTTCACATACGTAATTGAAGGTCGAGCTGCAATTCAAATTCCTCAAACTGGAAGATGAAAACTCCATAACGCCGCAGTCAACGTTGGTAGTAGGATAACCATTTTTCCATGGTAATGCTTCCAGTTTGTTTCCTGTATCAGCAAATAAAGCGTTAGTTCTATAATCGGTTCTAGATTTGACTAAAGATCATGGTCAAGCGTAATCTTACCAGTGGTATCGTCGACCCAATGAGTATCCAACATACGAATAATGCCAACATGCGCGTCATCGTAAGATTTATTCTGTAGCTTCACATATTCCAACTTTGCCATGGAGTCAATCAGTGCCAATCGAGCTCCATCTCGTATGCAGCGACTTTTAGCTACTGTCCAGTTCACGGCTTCGTTGTAAACCTTGTAAGCTACTCCCACGTCAGAGTGTCCGACGTAGCCTTCCGGAAGAAGCCCAAGTTGTGGTGGTGTCTGGGTCGTAACTGGAACTGAATTATCAAAACCCAATTATTAGGCATTAAAACTCGATTCGAATCGATTAATTTCCGTATCCTGAACAATTTGGTCCAATCCACTGACCTGAACCGGTGATATTGATACCGGCGATCCCAGTGGCGACTAAAGTGCACACGACGTGGCACATCGCAGGCAGGTTGCCATCAGCAATCACCGTGTTCTCCATGTTCGTTCACAGTTTCTTCGACTACAAATGGCAAGAGAATATAAGAATATTACGCGACTCTACTTAACCACGTCGATCTCTCATATCTTCGGCAAGATATTTTCCTGTTTACAACAATTTGACCTTAGTTTGTCGACGTGTTCTCAGATATAAACTGGGTAAATCCCAGGTCATATGTAAGTTTGATAAAGATGAAAAACTTCAGCTTCATGTGCATTAAAATTAGGAGGATCTCCACACTATACGTAATATATGCCGCGATAATTAGGCACTCAAGTATTTCTTCGTGTAATTCTAGAATAATTTCGTAGCCTAATTATCACCACCGTAGAGTCCAAGCGTTGACAAGAATCATCCGTGTCTCGAGATACTTTTGTTCTAAACACAATTTGACCAGAGTTTTTCGACGCACTATCACATTTGCACACGTTGACAAGCCCAGGTCTTCGTATATGTTCGATATTTTCGCAAGATAGTCACGTGGTTCGGTGGTGTGAACGTTGACCGCACTCGACGCTGATGGTTGAGGAATAGAAATTGGAAGAATCTTAAAATTCAAAGACGATATTATGGCTAGAAGGAAAAAAAAACGTTCATAGGAAATTATATGCACAACTCGCCTCGCGATTTCAAATGACCCCAAATGAAGTGGCGAACTGGTTCTAGTAGGTGAAGACTTCTGGCTGCTCGATAGGAACTCAAAATTCCTCATAGTTTACAAAAAATGAAGAAATATTGCAAAACAAATGTTTGAGATAAGAAAGAAACAAAATTTGAAAAATGCAAATCGATGTGTCTGAAGATCAAATCGGTGTGAAAATCACGTTTTTTAGCTCTGATTTACACTCTGTAACACTAAGTTCACAGAAATAATAAAAGTTTGATATAACTGCGGTGACTTCTGGTCTTTCATCATCTTAACGGCCGACGATACGCGATTCGCTTACTTAGCACTTCCTACGAGACCACAGTCAGCGCAAGCTTCTTCAAACTTGTTTTACTATTTCAGCAAAGATTTGTTAGCGTCGTTCAATAAAAAAAAAACCATTCGCGAAACCAAACACCGGAAACTGATCGCGTTTCTCTCCGATTTTTACTCGCTTTTAGAAATATACCTCAATCAGGGATGAAATTCAGTTCCTCTTCACGTCAAAGGCTCCAATAGCTCGAAAATTGACCCCGATTTGTCGAGTGTTTATTCTCAAAACATTTAGCCTGGTAATTATACGAGGCCAAAAATGTTTTCAGTCAACAAAGTAATACGATAGTTACGTTAGGTTAAGAAAACATCGGTTTTCCACCGCAACAACGTGAAGCTCTTTACAGTCTAGGCGTATTAATAAAGACTTTAGCCCGACGTCTGGTTTTTCACACGTCCTCAAAGACCCAAAATGTTTCAACCCCGAATATCATACACGGCTAAAGATCATCCGGTGTCGTATGAACCTATCTTCGATCTCTCAAACTTTTTGAGACCTGATTTAAAATCGTAAACACGTCATTTTCGAAGGACCTCACACCCAAAATCGACCCTGTCTAAAACCAGGCAGCGAAATATCTTCACGAGTCTAGACATTCGACTTCGGACTTGGAAATAGTCCGGCTAAATAAACGGCTTGCGAATCTCACAGCCACCACGCCCTCAGCTTTTCCCTTTTTCACAGGTTCGAACCCATCCAACAAATTCTCTGGATAATCGTTGAACTCTGGAAATAAACCTAAGCTGCGCAAAAACGAGGAAGAATCCCTGGTGAAAATAATTTCGACGAAAAATTACGAATTTCTATGAAAACACAAAAAAAAAAGTGAAAGTCGTAGTTTGTAAAAATTCGTAGGCAAAAATCCCAAATTCTACGAAAAATTAGGAATTCCTGCGATTCTCTACAATATTCCACAATTTTCCACGATGTTCTGCTTTTAACGTAGAAAATCCTCGTAGTTTAGCGTGGAAATTATTTTCCCCCAAGATTGAAAGTCAAGTTATGCCCTTTGACATTTTTTCAAATTTTGCAATCTAAGGTCTTTTTCTGCTAGGAGGGTGAAAAAAGTAAATTTCTTTCCACAGCTTTTGATATAGTGAGAATGAGAAAATTGCAAGATCGAAGAACCGGGAACAACGGACAGTTAAATGACTGTGGTACCGACCATTAGCAAGAGACTGCACTGTCTTTGGCAGAGGATTCTAAGAGTATTTCGAGCCCACTTCTAATCTCGTTCGTTCCGCGACTTTCGCTTATGTATGTACCAAAGTCAGCGTGTAGAGATCTACAAGATTTCGGTTCAGCCGAAGTGGGGTCCATATGTCGGCGTGATCAATGCTGCCAACAGGAGGACAACACTTGCGCGTCATTAACGGACCAATAAAACTAAAAGAAAAATCTTAAAATACGATATGGCCAAGCGAGGGAGAGAGAGATACCCGGACCAGACGCAAGATACTCTTCGGAGGGGGAGACGAGGGTCTGCGAACAACTGTCGCGTCCGTCTTTGCCAATTAGAAGCTAATTGATTTTAACTGTAAATCTATAAGTTGTTCAGTTTTTTTGCCGACTCTCGAAGTCTGCAAATGGAAGGAGGGGGGAAACCCCCGGTGGGGAAACTCAACGAAGGACCTGGTGTTAACTGGGGTTGAAATTAGAGGGTGGGAACAAGCCGTTAAGTGGAACAGTTGTTGTCGATAAATTTACGATGAGCCAAACTATGCGATATATACTCTTGTCTGTTTCTCGAACGAACGTTTTCTGTTAATGAGCGTTGATTGGGTTTCGCCATCTGTCTCTTCCAGACACTAGAGATCATAGGAACTCGCCGAAAACGACATTCGTTAAAGCAGGACAAAACGATTTTCATCGCTCCCGCAACTCGCAGGAATTTCATTCAACTCTTGTTCCTCTTCTTCACTCGAGTCTCTTTGGCTTGTTCAGATTCTACGATCACAAATGACAGTTTAATCAGTTCAATCAATCGAGTCATTGAGTCGATCTGCTCTAATTAGCTTCTGGAAACTCGGATATATAAACGCCTGACGTTAATTTTTTTTCATTTGTAATTACGGAACCAGTTAGTTTGTCTGCGGATTTCTCGCGGCACTTTAGTCTGCAAAAAAGCTGAATAACTCGCTCCGACACTTCGGTCTGCGAGTAATTAAATTATCACTGAACTAGCTCTGATTTTAACTGGATTACAGAATCCGGAGTCACTGAGCCAACGTGTAAGTAAAATTCAGTTGCAAAATCCTGTGCAAGTATCAAAACTGTTGCAATAATTTTTTCCCCATTATTCGATACGCTAATTGCCTTCTATAATCTTGAAAGATTCTACAAGTAAGAAGACAGCGGTTTTGAATTTGAAAAATTAAATGTCTCGTAAAGCGGATCGTGGAAAAATAAAGAATCAAGGATGGATGGCTTCCCGGTCTGCAGCCTCTGTCTGCTCTCCGCTATTTCCTGTCTTCTTTCTAAAATCTGTTCAGTAATAAATGTTGGTTCACATACTTATTTATTCATATTCTCTGAATTCTTCTACGAAGACAAGTGCCTGAGCCCAAGCCTTAATTCTGTTCGACGAGAACAAGAAATTGCTCATTTGGAGGAATAACGATAAACGTCAGATTCGCGATTCTGACATTTTGAAAATAACGAAGTGATTCGATACTCGAATTAATTACATAGTAGACTCTGCTTTCGAAGCTCTGGTATACACTCGAGTAACTATTTGTCGTTCGGTTTCAGTATTTAATTACATCGCGTCCATTAGCACCCCGGGTCTCCAACTCGGTATTTTTTCTCCTCCTCTCTTCAGCTCATTAGCTAAATAATTAAAAATAATACCAGTGGAAAAGTACCCGAGGTTCTGTACATTAGAGAATCATTTTCTTACGGTTACAATACGGTAGCGTATATATGCTTCTATATGGTACCAATAATTGGTACAGAACCGATATCTTCGGTATTTTTCTCGATTGATACCCTCTGTGAAGAGAAAAATAAAAAGCAAGTTTGACACGTAGAACATAGAACGGAAATTACTCTGACTATATTAGGTTCGCGGTCTCCAATATGTTACACAATATACTTTTGTATGATTTATGAATCCGTGCAAAGTAAGGATTACAGATATGGATAGGGAAAATAATTATACGGGGTGAAGTTGTTTGTTAACTTTTTATTATCGATCAATCATGTTAACTATCGACTTTTAAAAAATTCATTATACAATTTTTTTTCCCCTCAAATCCACAGTTTACTCTAGGTTGGAATTGTTCATTCTCATTATCCTCACTTAGAATTCAGGTAACAAATGGAATTACTGAGTTTCAGTGAATTATACAACCGACTGCGTGTAATTTTTTGTCATTTCAAACGATTCATCATGATTTTTTAATATCGATTGTCGAATATTTTGACCAATTTCGAAGTGATATCAGTTTTAAGTAATTCTCGATTCAAATGAGTTTTAATTATTTTTGGCATAAATTGAATAAAAATTGCAAAATATTTAATTATACGATGAAATGATTGTATATAGTTGTGACAAAGTATTATGGAAGCAGATAGTACTGGTTGGAGAAGCTCGAGGTCAAGTGAGAATTAACGATAACGGACGATTTTCGTTCTTATTCCGAAGCATGATGATTGGATTCCATAAAAAATAACCTTTTTAATGTCGTGAATTTTCCCATTATTGCAAGCTCAGGTTTTTCCGACCTTGTGCTTCAACTGCAAGTGCAGCAGGTAGGTACCGACTCTCCTAATTAACGGTCATCGTATTGTCACGAAAAACAATAATTGGGATTTCACATACGTAATTCCAGGAACTTGCGCAATCATGATTAAATAAACCGAGATCAGCAAACCTCATACGGACGCAGTCAAAGTTGCCAGTAGGATAACCAGTCTGCCAAGGTAATGTTCCCAGTTCCTCCCCTGCATCACCAAGAAAAGCGTCAGTTGTATAATCGGTTCTGCATTTACCCAAAGATCGTGGTCAAGCGTAATCTTACCCGTGGTATCGTCGACCCAAAAGGTGTTGTACCTACGAACAATGCCAACGTGCGCCGTAGCATCAGCATTCCGCTGATTTTTTACGTATTGCAACTTTTTCGCGGAGTCAATCACTGCCAATCGAGCTCCATTTCGTATGCAGCGTTTTCTAGCCTCTGTCAAGTTCACATGTTCGTTGTAAACCTTGTAAGCGACTCCGATGTCAGAGTGTGCGATGTAGCCTTCTGGAAGAGACTCAACCTGTTGTGGTGGCATCTGGGTCGCAACTGGAACTAAATTAGTGAAGACCCGTTGAAGCTATGCAAAAATATATTCCGAGTCGAATCCACTCACCTGAACTGGTATCATTGGTACCGGTGATTCCAGTGGCTACTAAAGCACACACAACGTGGCACAATGTCGAACAAGGCAGGGTGGAACCAGCAATCGCGATCTCCATGTTGCTTCTCAGCTTCTTCGAGTACTAATTGCAGGAGAACAGTACGCGACTCTATTTAAAGCGTGCTATACATCGATCTCTCATATTTTTTGCAGATATTTTCCTGTTTACGATAATTTGACCGCAGTTTGTCGACGTATTCTCAGATATACAAATCTGGGTAAATCCCAGGTCACCGGTTATCACATGTAAGTTTGATAAAGATTACAAACTTTGGCTTCATTTGCAGTAAAATTGTGAGGATCTTCACACTACGCAATAATTAAGCACTGAAGTAGGTATACCTTCGTACGACTCTAGAATACTTCCATGCCCTAATTATCACCACGGTAGAGTCTAGGCGTTGACAAGAAACTGTCCATATTTTCTCTTGATGTCTACACAGTGGTTCCTTCAGTTTCTTACAAACTTCGTCACACCACGTGTGTCGAGTAAATTCCGCGGTGGTTTCGGGCGGAAGCAGTGATTCTTTTCTTTGTTTGAGTGATTAGAGGCTCGTATTATCTCGTTAGCCACACAAATAGAGCTCAACTTCAAAGCCCAGTCGTTTTTTCGCTTCCATTTTATCCGTCTTTTGGTCACCTCACTTCGATCGGTCGACTCAAATTTCAGGCATTCTAAATCTGATCGGAAAATTGCCCCCTTCGAGCGAATGACGTATATACGTAGTATACACATAGTCGACTGTCGGTCCAGACGTCGGTACGAAGATGATGAATGGATTTAACCAGTGGAGGAGTTCGACCCAGACCACCGTCTGTCTTCGTAGACGAGTTGGCGTTGCCGAACGACATCTTGACGAAGTCGTTCGTCATGTACCTTCCTTCCCTACCTCGAAACGTAACGTTGAAGGGAGACCCGCACACCAGTTGTCGAACTTATGAGGGACAGTTCGCACTTTGCGAGACGTGCCCGTTTCTAACTTTAGACGACACTTTCAAATTGATCAAGTCAATTTCTGCAGGGGCCAGAAAATAAAAAAGTTACTTTATCGAGCAGTGGAAAAGTTACTTTTTCCCTTCAATAATTAAAACCTTCGATATTCCATCTTTTGACATACTTTATTTCATCCGTCAAAAATGTCAAAAATATTTTTCTTTACCGAACACCTCAAGTTGAGGGGATAATTGGTCCATTGATTGAATTCTATTCGTCCGAATATTACCCCGAATTTAATGACACAGATGATCATGAATTGGTTCGGATTAGTAGGAAATATAAAAAATCGACTGACATTTTCGAATATCAGCTTCAATTTCTGTGAATCATCGAGTAAATTATCAAATACGTAAAAATGTAAATTAGCGAATTTGGAAAAAGGATTGTGTCATTCAAATCTCGAGTCATTTCCCTCGCCTCATATAATTTTGGAGGATTTTTGAAAGCTAGAAACTCAATTATTGGGACAATTCTGACCTTTTTTTAACGTCGACAAAGGAAAGCTTTAATTATTCATTAACAGGGGGTAGAGGGAAATTTTACCCACGATCTGGGGATGCTGGAACAGTCAGACAGACACCCGTTTAGGGCGCGAGGTAACTTGTTCATACGTCGCTGGTGCCACGCACGGAGTATTCCAAAAATAGTTGACTGCACTGTGCGGAGGCTGATGAATGACCTGGCGAATCGTATATTTTTTCTCATTTATTTTCGCCTCTAATGGATGCCGTTTAGCCACCAGTCACGAGTCGAGTTAAAAACCAAAACCGAAGCCGAAGGGTCACGGGAAAATGATACATACTCTGTCAACTGTCATTTTTTAGCCGAAAAACTATCTCGAGAATCCTCGGAGTCTGAAATACGAGAAATTTACAGAAAATAAATGTCTAATGATAATGGATCATTTTTCTAAATGGTCAAACGATTAATCCTAATAGTCAGAGACTAGAGAGATAGTAGCCAGCATTTTATTTTTCCCTCATCAATGATCCACACGCTTTTATTTATGTATGAGTTTATTGATAAAACTAATGGCGTGGAGATTGGATAAAATTGACGATGCCCCCATGACGTACGTTTGATAAACTATGACGACAGAGAAGCCTGCACGCGACCTCCAATTCTTATATTGATGCTTCCTAAAAGAGGAGGAAGAATTCTACCGTGAGAAAGTCTGCAATTAATCTTCACCATTTTTCTTCTTCCTTTTTTTTTTTTTGACACAGAAAAATTACTTCCTAAATACCGTATCTATGATCGCCCCTATTTCGGTATTGGTTAGGGATATTGAAACGTATCTGCGATATATCTTGGTCCGTCGTCGCCCCATCACCTCTCAAAACAAACTGGATATCTTAGCCGCTCATCTGGTCCTCCAAATATAGACTAATTTCGTACAACATCCCGTGAGATATCCTTAGGGAGTAATATACTAGGGGTTGGAGGGATGGAGTCAGACGCTGTTGATGCTCGCCTTGTGTTACATACGTAGTCCTATCGGTACACACAGAACTGGTTCTCGACCATAAGGGATGGGTAGAGGCAAAGGCGAGAGGGTTGTTAACGCTGAATTCAATCTATTTATTCAACCCACTAAAAGAAACCGCAACCATCTAATTTACCGACTACCCACGTGTCGCTCTTCGGCTAGGGGATGTCAAGCAGAATCCCATTTTGTGATAAATTATTGGAATACTCAGGACCGAAGGTTCTGATAATTTTTTAATGATTATTCTAGCAGAAAAATAAAGATGGAGTGAATTTTAATCGATACTTTTAATCTTGGAGATTTTGAAAACGGAACTTTTTTGTGTGATTACATGACACGGAGTCAAAACACTGATATTCATTGGCGATATACGTGGGCTTGGGTGAAAAGAGCATACGATCTCCATGGGACCTTTACGGGTTGTCCCATACATCACCCCCCGGATTGTAGTGAGCGTGGAACTCTATAGCTCCATAAATACACAACATAGAAACCTCGCAGTGACTTAATCCGTGAGAAGGGTATACAGATATTCGTTTGTGTAACGTTTAAGAATTTATGGAATTAGGGGGTGGCTCAAATTTCCGTAAATATTATCCCATTCCCTGTCAACGTCGTCTTTCTAAATCAATCAAAATTCGAACACAAATCCTTCCCGTGGAGAAATTGAATTTCAATCGGGGAAAACTATCTAGGGCCCTACTAAGGATACGTCAGGCTCGCCGGAAATCGGCAAAAGCGTGACGATTCTGGGAGATCCCAGATGAATAATTTTCTACATGAGTTCATCTCATCTCATCCTCCATACGACTATGAGTGTAACGATCAGTATTCAGCTCTACTTCGTCGCAGGCAATCCAGAGAATCCCAAGTTTCGTAATTGAGTTACAGTTCTGTTTACCGTTGTCGTATAACACCGACACGCGTGACGGACCACGGATTACATCCTCGAACGACAACAGGACAACAGGAGCATAAAAAATAGGGAGTTACTTCTTATCCTTGAGGATTGTTCCAGTTCGTCGTAATCCCTTGTCATGAACTGTTCGATAGAGTCGGGAGAAGTTCACTTCTTCCCTTATTTCGTAGTATTAGGTGATCAAAGGGCGAGTCGATTGAAAGAAGAGTGTGAGTTTAGGGTTGGAAAAAGTAACTAAACCGAATTTCTTCGGCAATTTAGTTCTTTTTGTTAAGACCACGTAATCCCGCGTGTCCGCTCTTTATACTCTCTCCTCTTTTCCTTTTTTTTTCTTCCATCTCACGTCTCGAGGTCCGAAAATAAATCCCCTGGGCGGAAGGGGATTAATACGTGGCCCAATTAAGAACGATCGTACGGCTGATTGTGTGAGACGATAATTTATAGGCTAGAGGTATTTGTGGAAAAAAAAATGAACGATTGAGGATACGAGAGACGATTTGACGGTTTTTTATTCTCAAATCCCTTCCGAACAGGAAAAACGGAATTGGAAAAACGGGGAAAGCGAGTAGGACGAGAAATTTCTAGCCGACCGATTCGTTTGACCCAATGAAATCAAACTCCGAAGAGTCCTAACTCGATCAGATACAGATCGACACTGGACCCGGGGACAACGGAGAGAATTTGACAAAGAGAAAATGGCGGGATTCCGGTACTAAGCCACTTATCAAGAGAGCCACTGTTTCGTTCGCGAGGGTCGTCGCAAAGTGCCCCTTACCTCGTCAGGGAGACCCTCTGGATCTTCGCTACGTCGACCATGAGAGATGTGTCGCGAGAATAAGTTGTTGGGAAAATGACTCCTGGTCTCGAATATCTGGGTGAAGTTTTCGAACGGAATTTGAAAGAAACTCAGATTTGCGGGCCCGTGGGCGGCTGAGAGCTGAGGAAGATTCGCTAACCCGGATAGTGTATGGTATAAGTAGTTTGAACATGAAATTCCACTTGAAAAATCCTTCCGGCGCTTCAGCGGCGTCGGGAACAGCAGGAGCGCCTTACTTTAGACAAATACTTAAACCAGGGGACCGATACCCGCGAATGTTTGCGCAAAACTCGCCCTGCGAAAATCCCACCATCTCCATAATCCCAGGTCCTGCACTTCTAGTTTTCTAATACCGCGTATATATCGGAGTTTGTACTTGGATTTTTAACCAGGTACCATTTTTATAAGCTCTTTCGAGTACATCGGAAAAATGTTAGTCAAGAGGATTCGAAAGCCTGTATTTTGCATTATTGTAGTCGGTGTTATTTTTCACTTTAAAAATATGACTCCGGACGGTATGAGCACGTCGAAACTTCCATATGTAGGAATTTTGCATAATGCTAGAGCAAAGCTGCTGTTCCTGCGAAATTGGACACGATTTCTGAACGGAATCGAATTCGTAAAGTAACTTGGATTAAAGGATGTTCTCTGGCAGGGAACGCGCCGAACCTCGGCACATGCATAATTCATATTTCATATTCCGTCGACTTGATTAAATATGATCAATGAATTACTCCGAACTAGTTCAATCGCGGACGCACACAGCATTCCAGATTTCATCCGCAAAAAAACTGCGCGAATTCTTTTCACTCTATCCTAATAAAATCATCTTCCTGGTCGATGACCGAACCCAAAATGGTTGGCTTCGACTTTTTATCGCGTGCCAAGCCGTTTATCGCGATCTGGCTCCCTAATTTCTCATTATCAAAGTTCTTGGCGGTAATTAATCCTCCAAGAGGCTATTAGCTGATTGTTGAATCGACAAATGACTTCCGGTGATCAAAGTACACAAGTTATCGAGCACGAGATAATTTCATCCCCTCATTCATGAGGTAGTAGATTTGCAATCTTTGTTTCGCTGATCGGTGATTTCTTTCAGACTATAAAGAAAATGACAGGCTATAGCTGAATTTTTTTCTTCTTTATCGTCTTGGATAAGCATTGCATTGTCGGGTAAATGTTGGTTCGCGTGATATTTGATACTAGACGCACTTTATTCACGCGTGCAGACCATGCTGTTTTTTTTTTTTTTTTTTTTTACTGTGCGATTTACAAGGTACCTATTTAACCTCGGGGTCATGCCAGTCGTAGAGATAAAAAAAATTACTCATAGTACCTGTAGGAGAATAAATACGGCATAATATACGATCGAAGAAGTCGTGCACCCCCCAGCTTGAGAGATTCGCCCTTAAATTCTTGATCGATTTTTCATAAATTGTGTATAACCTCGAATAGGAATAGTCGTACCAACTCACGCGATTCGATATTAAAATATTACAAGTACTATCCGATGCAATCTTTCATCAATTTGTTTTATGACTAAAGTGAACTGGATAAAGCAATCGAGTGACAGTTACGATCTATGGACACGAATCCATGCGAGCCAGAGAAATTAAATTCCGGGTGAAAAAAAATTCCGGGCACTTAGTTTCTCCTTGAATTTGTGACTAAATAAATTTCTTTCCATCACAGATTACTAAGTGGATGAAAAAGTTTCTCAATTTAACAAATAGCCAGGGGATAAGTTTACCTCGTTGATTCAAGGAAGAGCTGCTCGTTTTGTCAAAGGAGTAAAGTGAAGAAAAAAGTCTTAAAGTTCTTTTTTGCATATATCAAATCGTCGCGGGGGGTGAAAGCTAAGTGTTTGATGTACGGTTGCGTCTCGTGGGTGAAATTCCCTCCCTTCTCTTATTCCTCGACCAATTTTCCCTACCCCATATCCCTCAGCCATCTCTGAGATGGGGGCTCTTAATTTCACAACACCCACCCGCAAATAATTTCCCGTCAACTTTTTCCCAGGCAGACTGAACAAGAACTGAACGCCGGATCGTCTGGTACACCGGAACCACGGGGTCAGGGGCTAAAGCGAGCCGCCACTTAATTGAATTATAGGAATTACTGCCGAAGTGATTTGTAAGGGTGGTTAAAGATTAATGAAATACTTCCAAAGACTCTGTAATAACGATCGAATAATTCCAACTTTTGGTCTCTTGTACCGCTGACACCGTTTCCGTCCGCGCCTTAATTAACCGCGGACTTATTGCTCTAGTGAACTTTTTCGAAATATCGCAGAATCGTAAAATTTCAGACGTCTGATAATTGAGGGAGGAAATAAAAGCAGAAAGTCGAAGAGAGAAAGAGAAAATTAGCGAGATACTTTTCTGCAGCGAGGGAATGTAATTTGATTCCGCACAAGTGAAGAAAAACAAGGTGAAATATGGGCGAGGTACTGTAACAGAGATCCTCTAATTTCTACTATAGATTTGAATTTCCCGGCGTAAACCAATCGCCTTCATTGGTTTAACCACCGCGCCGAGTTCCATTAGCTAATTACTAGGTCGGGGTATCGAGTGTTGAGTTGTTCGTATTTGGTGGCTATTTATGGGTCGGGAATTCTCCACCGAAATCTGGTCGACTGCACGAGTTTTAGAGCTGGGGACGGAACTGACAACGTGATTCACCGTTTCGACTGTTTTCAAACATCCGATTTTCCGGTGAAGTTCGAAATTCCCAATCCAGTAGGAATTGATCTGACTTTTTAATGGGTTGGTACAAAGAGACACTTTTTTGTACTATTCATGTGAAACACGAAGAAAATAAATGTTTCCCCGTCTTTTTTACACTAGATATTCATTTGTTAAAATTTAAACAGATTTTATGGGAACTGTGAAAAATCGTTGTACTTTAATCATAGAAATTTTCCCAGTTTCACCTGTCGGGGAACCCTTTGTTTGTTCGAGGTTGCATTGGTTGCGTGGTTGAAAATAATCCACCTCGAAATCAGAACACACCAGTAAAATAGAGGTTTTTATCATTTACACCGTAATTAGCGCGCCCCCCGGAATTAGGATTGCCTTTGTGACCTGTGGACTATGAGGGAAACTATATTTCGTGCGAGAGTCAGCTCGCCCATCTATCAACTGGTGTTAATTAAT
>JAEUYN010001080.1:0-11881 GCA_018257835.1 Euura lappo
TTTTTTTTTTTTTTTTTGTTTTTCTTGTTTATCGTTTTTTTTTTTCAGAATCTTGGAAATAATGATTAGTTTAGGGAAAACGAAGGAGGGAGGTCGAGACCACTACCCCTGTAAATATGGACGCGACCCCTCGATGTTCTTTTTTTTTTTTTTGCCGAAATGATGGGGGATGGGTGGAAGACTTTCATCTTCATCTTCATCTTCATCCATTCTGTTAACCATGGAACCTGCAACGGCCAGCAACGTGTTTTCTTGATTCTTGTTCTTTTGCGGTTTACGACGGTTCGCGTTACAACTGATTATTATCCGCCACCATTATTATACACGAGCTGAGGATAGGAGCACGGTCATATACGGCCATTATGCCAGAACGATACAACACAATCCACCCGTAATGCGCGCGCCCGGCCATAAAATTAAATTAGGGTTATAACACGATTTTTCTTTCTACTTTTTCTTTCTTTTTTTCATTCTTTCTTCTTATATACGGTTTTCAACAAAGCCAGTGTGTTCCGATCGAGGGATCAAATTCTATACCTTCCTTGTCCTCCTGACGATTAGAAAAATACTCTCGAACCGCTCAAGAAGACAAAACACAAGAAAAAAAAATACACAAGATTAGCAGATTGTGTTTTAATTTCAATGCCCTCAGGCTCTGTCTATCTACGGGGTTTCTGATAAAAACCGTGAGATACCCTGTATTTGGAATATCGAAGAATTCCCCTCGCCTCGCCCACTTAATGATGGTCGATAAAATTTAAATAACGAAGAATTACTTTTTTCTTCGAAAACTAGCATAATGTAATATCCGAAAGGGTATTCATGAGGTACGGTATATAAGGTTAGAGAGGGAGGAATTGAAGCGAACGTAGAGTATAGAAGAAGAGAGAGAATTCGAGAGGCTACAAATCACGGGGGGCAGCGATAACAGGGGCGGAGGTGGGCGGGGGCGAGCGGTGCTTTATGACGTCTGTTCATCACGTCTCCCCATCGTCATAAATTAGAAATCTCCCCCTCAGAAATGGCGTCACTGCTACGTCAACCATCGGCCAGTTTCTCTCCACTCGCCAGGCACCGACTACTCCAGAAGGGGGTCGCGACGAGCCGGGAAAACCTTTTTTTCACTCAACTCGAGAGAAGCTGGCGTCCCGATTTAGCGATGGATGGGTACAATTTTTGGGAAATTTCGAAAAAAATTTGATTCCAACATTTTTGAGCATTTTCAATGATAGATAAAATTTATTTTCTTATAATCTCATTTTTTATTCTGTGTAATTGACTGAAAAAAAAAAAAAATGGCGCAAAAATTAAGAAACTGTCTGAACCTATGAAATTTTGAAAAACTTGTATTCCAAGATTTCCGGGAATTTTTTAGGCGAAGATAAAATTGATTTCATCTCGTTTATCGTGATAATCTAATTTCTAATTCTGTGTGAATTATAAAGTGAAGAAAATTTGTTGCATCCAATCTAAGAATCTTTCAGAATTCTCGTCGGTTGATTGATTCCATTTTTCGAAGATTTTTTTTTTCAACCTAATTAACCCGAGCAAGATTAATTTTCATTGACAAATGATCAATTATTACGATCGATTCAATTGTAGTGCCCCAACTGAATTACCAAATTTTCGATTAATTATTGCATTTTTTTATGACAGGGTGAATCGTGATTTGCAAGAAAAAAATTCTAAAATTTGGATATTTTTTACATCAATTTTTTTCTTTGATAATTCGTCTATAATCGAACCGAGAAAAAATTGTCAAGTCGAAAAATTCAAGCCAAAAACAAACAGCCTGCATTCGATTAGAAGATATCGCGAATTTTCTAATTCTATCGCCAAATATACTAATAAAAATTGCAATGACAAAAAAAAACTGTATAAATGTACGTTTTTTTCGTGCCAATTTTCCGTGAGTCTGTGATATTTTGACAATCGCGATTTTTCCAATTTTACATGTTTTCAATTCATTTTTATTTTTTGTAAAGTCTTGGCAAAAAAAAAAATGTTCTCATTCAGAATTCTATATAGAATTATAAATTCTTCGATATCTTAAAATTGCAGATATAAGAGTCAAGTGGACAAACAGAAAATAAATCGATTAAAGAGAACGAAACTTCCTTCTCCATCGTCGATGACAAATTCTATTATTATACTCGTGTCCAGCTAGGCAGGATCAGATGTGAGAACGAAAGAGGGGCGAGAGGGAGAGAGAGGAGGAAGAGGTAGTAGGTAACGTTGAGTGGTACGTGATGGCAGATAACTGACGTGGCGTAATGAGCTGATTGATTGGCGTTGAGGTATAACGTCACCGTCAACAGAGAGATGACACGATCGAATCCGAGGTCCCCCCCTGCCCAACCCCCTGACCGATCTATCCGTAGAATTTGCTGCAAACCCGCGTCACTGTCAATCGCGATCTCTCTCTATCTCTTCCCCACGGCTCTGATTGCTGATATCTTATCCCGAAAATATTTCAAAACTTTGAAATAAATTTTGCACGAGCGAATGAACTGCGTCACGGACGAGTTCCGGTGTTTCTAAACTTGTGTACAGAGCAGTAGTAGCAGACTTGTCAGAACCGAGAGGGAAGTAAGTATTGATTGGGTTTTCTATCTCGTCAATGGGTCACTATATACACCGGGCTGTACCCAACGTCGAGTGAGACGAGAGATGGATAAGTATACGGAGGGAGACGGGGAGGATGAGGACGAGGATCGATGATTGACGGTTTTAACGATGCTGCTGCAAGCTGCAACCGCGTCGGACTGACGTGGAGACAAGAAACAAAACAAAAATCGTATCCATCCGGGGCGTAGAAATATATGTAGGTATACGATTATCGAAATTTCATTAGAATTTAATATCGTCATGCAATCATTGCGCAGTACGGTATAGTCGTACCCCTAAAACCACCCGCGACTATTACGGCCTGTGGGGTAAAATTATCGTTATGGCTATAAACAGTCGACGAGAGGACGGTGGACGGGATGATAATTAGACCGATTAGTCACTCGGATTTAATCTCACTGTCTATCTCTCTCTCTCTCTTTCCCTCTCTATGTAGCAGAATCGTGATTTCGGGGAAATAGATTGTTGAAAACTGATTTTTATTCAACATTGTGCTCAATTGGAGTTTGATTATTTCAAAGGCGCGTCAAAAAAGCTTTTTAATGTACTTGGCGCCAGACTCTACCGAGTCTCTTTGACCTTTCTGAAGAACTGTGTGATTTTTAAACTGATTTTTATTCAACATTGGTCGAAAGTGAGGTTTTATTGATTCAAAGGCGTGTTAAAAACGCTTTTTAATGTACTTGGCGCGAGACTCTGCAGACATTATGTTATATAAAT
Source organism: Euura lappo (assembly GCA_018257835.1). Lineage (NCBI taxonomy): Eukaryota > Metazoa > Arthropoda > Insecta > Hymenoptera > Tenthredinidae > Euura > Euura lappo. The sequence continues at coordinate 3,349 of JAEUYN010001080.1, forward strand.
TTGAAAACTGATTTTTATTCAACATTGTGCTCAATTGGAGTTTGATTATTTCAAAGGCGCGTCAAAAAAGCTTTTTAATGTACTTGGCGCCAGACTCTACCGAGTCTCTTTGACCTTTCTGAAGAACTGTGTGATTTTTAAACTGATTTTTATTCAACATTGGTCGAAAGTGAGGTTTTATTGATTCAAAGGCGTGTTAAAAACGCTTTTTAATGTACTTGGCGCGAGACTCTGCAGACATTATGTTATATAAATTTGAAAACTGATTTTTATTCAACATTGTGCTCAATTGGAGTTTGATTATTTCAAAGGCGCGTCAAAAAAGCTTTTTAATGTACTTGGCGCCAGACTCTACCGAGTCTCTTTGACCTTTCTGAAGATAAGTATGATTTTCAAACTGATTTTTATTCAACATTGGTCGAAAGTGAGGTTTGATTGATTCAAAGGCGTGTTAAAAACGCTTTTTAATGTACTTGGCGCGCGACTCTGCAGATATTTTTGAAGACATTATGTTATATAAATTTGAAAACTGATAGTTTCAACCATTTTCACACGGTTTGAAACTTTGAAAGGGTTTTTCTATCATTTTAATACCGTTAAAAAAATTCTCTTGTAGGAATTTCGCGATTTTGAAAATGGTTTAAGAAAATTATTGTTATTTTGGAGTCATTGTATATTCATAGTGATTAAATATTAATTTTCATATAACTAACACGAAATTCAATATACGTGAAACATTATTGGAAATGAGAAATGCCTGACGTAATAATGCACTGTTTGACTGACGATCGCAATTATTTGGATATTAATTTGACTTTACCGAATGATTGATCCCGAATGATTTTGCCATGAATATAATTCAGTACCGCGTATTTGGAATTTATCAAACGATATCTGCAAAAAAAAAATTTAACGGTGTAAAAAGGAGCCCGTGAAATTTCAATCACGTAGAATTGAAATTTTTTCCAAAACAGCCTTTTTTTTAAATTTTTGATATTGCTTCCTTCAGAGTCTTAATCGACTTTAATTCCAGAAACAGTCTATCACAATATAATTTTTTTTTCAATTCGTCAATAATCAAGACGACGCCGTATAGTCGTTGCTACGTTTTAATTATTATAAAAACTATGATAATTCTAGCTCAATATCTCATCGAAGATCATAATAATTAGATACGAAAATACCACGATCTTCGATCATTATTCTCAAACTCTCAACAATTGCGAGGGTCACAGTTCCAAAAGGGTAAAAAATGTGACGTTTTTTTATTTCATCCTCTTATTTTATTTCAAAAGAACTCTAATGTTCATTTCAACCGTTGGAAAGTTCGAAACAGTCCATTTTCTCAATCAATTATAAATGTAGATCGACTCACGACCATTTTGCACTAAAAATTAATGTACTCTGTCGCATTTCCGTCAGAAAAAAAATCTTCGTTGGCTCCTATCAATTTTCTGAAGAAAAAAAAATAAATAAAAATTTGCTCAAGTCCTTTAAATTCTTATCAAATTTTGTGTAATCATTTACAGTCGACGAAGTATGAATGAATTAAAAAATAAAGAAGAAAGATAGTCGAGGATGTAGATCAGGTCGTGATACAAGTGCGTCTGGTATATTGGTGTAACACATGCATACATATACACATATATGACTGGTTATAGTTCGGCGCCAGGATAAAGTTTATTATTGTTATCGTGCTAACAGGCCTGCCGCCACCACGCGCCCGTATTAAGGTGATTAACCTCGTTGAACGCTCGGACGACGAGTACGGCACACGTCGTACTCGCGGATCGTTTTTAGAATAAAGAAGTTCGTGTCCTGCACCCGAGTCTCGAGATCTGCCTACCTAGGTTGTTCGTTGCGTGCTTTATACGAGCTTGCAGAGGTATTTCAAGCACTCGATGATTACCCTCTCTCTCAATCCCTGAGAGTATACTAAGTAGACATTTGACAAAGAGAGATTTATCGATTGATCGATTGATGTTCAAAGTTGAACAAAATGACGCAAGCTGCGTGAACGAGCGTTAAATTAGGATATAAAATTTTAATTAAGATCAAACTCAAGAGAGAGGGGAGAGAGAGAATTTAGATCGACGATTCAACCCCGAGAAGATCATGACTGAGGCGGCAACGAGACGAATGGCAATTTTAAACGATACTGTCTGGTGAAAAGCGTATCGTATGAGAGAAAGAGATTTTTTTTCCACTCACAATCAGACCAGACGAATTTTGTCCGAATCAAATATGTTTGATGATGAATCAGTCCGAATCTAATCGCAGAATTTCGAATTTTAATCTTTTGTATTCAGGGTTAAAATTTGTGGGGGTTGGAATCGATAGAACATGGTGGCAACAAAAAATCCCTTAGTGATTGAATTCTCCGAATCAATGGTCAAAGGAAATTATTTTTTAGAACAATTTTTTTTATTCATAATTTATACAAGTTTTCCTACTATTTTCATTGATTGAGATTTCCGCGAGGGGGGAAAGAATCGCTGGGGATTTTTTACTCTATCTTGCTTTGTATCGCCTTTTTCTTGACTTGCCGATTTTCTCTGACCACTAGCCACCATGTGATTTTGCTCTTCCGAGATTTTTCTATTCCGTATAATCGACTGACTTTTTAACAAACAGAAAACGATAATCATTTACGAAAGAAAATCAGAATCATAATCGCATCAAAAGTATCTAAATTCTGAATTATCGAAATAAGAGGGAGAATTATTTTCAGTATTAAAAAACAAAAATAACGGTTAAATAAATTATTCGAAAATAGAAAATAATATGAACAAATGAAAATTATAACCACGGGATGATAAAAGAACGAGACCGGGCAGCGATCGCATTCGACGAGTAGGTACTTCATTGTACAGGACCTGGAGAATCGGGTCCGCATCCCGTCCTCTCGTCCTCCCATCCTCTCATCCTCCCGTCGTCGTTTCTCTCTTGAAAATCGCACACGGCGTTACACGTAGGTCGGGTCCTCCGCCGTTGCACGGGTCCAGCTCCCAGCTCCGGGTAGGTAGGATGAGGTGGGTACCGTCGCGTCGTGGGTCGACCAGAGGTAGAGGTAGAAGTAGAAGTAGGGGTAGGAGCAGAGGCGGGTGACGGAGCTGTCCATCTCGCAGCACGTCCCGTCGCAGCAGAATAGAGTCGAAGCCGGTAACGGTAGGGGCAGGAGGGGGAGGGGGGTGAGAGAATATAAGGGGGTAGCGGGAGAGCTGTCGCTCGCCCGGGCAGCGGTAGCAGACGTCTTCTGACCCGGCCGGTGGCTCAACTCGACTCAACTAGACCATGCCGGGAACGAAGGGGGGTGACGTAGAGAAGACGCGGGGGTTGTGTAGGTAGGTGCATTACTTTTCGAAGGAGACGAGAAACTGGGTTGGGGGCGGGGAGGGGGTTGAGGAGCGTTAAGGGTGGCGGACGTCTATCGATCCGGTCGCCGCTCGGCTGACGGCTGACGAGACCGTCACGCGAGACGAGTCAGGAGGAGACGGACGGACGGAGAGTCGAGGCGACCTGCTTACCCCCTCGCTACCCCAACTCCTGCACCGTCACTAGCTACTACAGCTCTCACCGCGAGAAAACCCCGCGCGCGCGACGCCCGACGTCGAGACGGTGGACTAGTGGGATTGCTCTGACGGACGGACTGATGGATGGATGGATGGATGGATGGATGGACCGATGGTCGCAGCGTCTATAACGCTGCACTCCGGGATCACACAGTTTCGATTCGATTTAGAAAATGACGAAGACGTGACGAAGGAATTTAATATAGACGTAATTTCCGTTTGAAATAGAACGGTTTTTTTTTTTCGTTTTGTTTTCAATCATGGATCATGTATCGTTGAGATTGTCGATATGAGTAGAATTTCTTCAGTCTTTATTTTGAAAGGAGAGACAGAAAAATTCTTATTAGGCGTCATTCAAGTATTATGTTACGCTTTTTTTTACCATTATTGACCCCCCCCCCGAGAGCGTTACGTAATACTTGAATGACGCCTTACACACTGATTTCGAGGAAGTCGATGGGTTAATAAAAAACGTAGTAGAAGAGTAAGAATTAAATCAGTACCGAAACTGGATTTGGGTTTGCGGTAGGGGGAGGTGAAAACTGATCCGGAGTTAACCAAACAGAAACAGAAATAGAAGAAGATGAAAAAAATAAAATAAAAATCCAGTAAACGTGAAAAATGAAGTAAAATGAAGTTTAAAACTGAAATTGAATAACAACGGCAGACTCGTGTCTCGTGTATGAATGAGAGTAGTTAAGATTTTTGTAGCAACACTAAAAGTCACTTGGAAAAAAGTGTTTTTTTTTTTCTTCTTCTCGCGTTGCACAAAAATCTGCACATTTTATAATCTTCTTCACTCATGGTGGCCACTTTTTTTTTGGGGAAAAAAATTCCCTGACTTTTCACTGACTTTCAATGACTGGTTGATCAATTTTCCCTGACCGAAATTCTAATATTCTCTTTTCTCTTAATTAGTGCTACAAGATAATACCCCCAATTCTTGATTTCATTTCGATGCAAATTGATTAGGAAATCCAACAATGTTGGGAACAATTATATGAAAGTTTTTTATTCCCGGACATTTCCCTGATTCCCTGACATTTCCCGGTTTTCCCGGTTTTCCCTGACCGTGGCCACCGTGTAATCTTGAAATAAAGCGGACAATCTTTCTAGAATCTGGTCTTCACTGCATCGGTTTGTGTTTCAGCCACGCACACAGGGAATATGTATTCTGAATATCGGGGATTGATAACCTCCGATGACTCGATGTCCCGAATCTGGTCGAGATGCCGGTGCAGAGGCGCTGGCGTCGAGTACTCGATCGCTAATAATCGTCGATAAAACAGAGATAGCTCGGTTTACCTAAGCGTTTAAACCTCACACCGTTTAATACCCACCACCACCACCCGTCTACTCGCTGCACCTTCGGGTATAAAGCAGTTACGTTGTTACAGGGCTTCTCGGGTCGGTCGCTCTTTAAGTACACATTATATGTGTACCTACCTCCTTACCTCGGTGACTGCTCAATTTTATAACAGAGATGCCGGAGGGAGGAGGCTATATCGCCGTCGCTACATCTCACTGCATTGGAGGAAAACAACGAGAAAGCAGTTTTCACACTCTCAGAACTCGAAAAAAAAAAAACACTTCAATTGTGACAATTCAGCGGCAAATTAAAAATCATTTTTTTTTTTGGATCACGAATTTACGTACAAATCGGTTACTTCGGTTCCTAGAAATGATCGATTTTGTGCTATTCTTGGTAAATTTTGTTCTCTAACAAAATAATAATGAAAAAAACTACCATATCGAACAGATCGAGAATCTAATCGGTTCTGAGTTTCTATAAACGACGTCGATTGGGGACAAATTTCGTGAAAATCGAGCTACTCATATTCCAGATATCGAGATAATTGATCTCAAAATTTTGAGATAATATGGTAGAAATTAAAAATCAATTTCAAAGATTGATATTTCTGGTAGAACAAGTAAAAAATAATACTAATAAAAATACAGTCACAAATTTGTTGAAGAAAAAAAGAAGAAAAAAACCTGAATGAACGCACATCATTCAAGATTATAAATAAATTGTTTTCATCCGCAGCCGGGTCGCGTTAGATCCGTCATCGTTGTAATAAAGCGGATTGAAGTAGACTACTTGTGTTAAAGAGGGTAAATATATATATAGAGAGAAAAGAGGATTTCACCGATTCTGAATCGGAGTTGGGTATATATATATATATATATGTGTGTGTATATCCACACTCACAATCAGCGGTATAAGACAGTAGATCGCATAGCGACTGTGTCGAAGTGACGTTTCTTGGGCAGTTGGTTGTGTATAAAATGGCAGTAAACAGGCGCATCAATTAAACGCTTAACGCTTAACGCGAGATGCGAGATACGAGATGCGGGGCGACAAGCTCGGAGCAGTACATCGCTTTGATGTCCCATAGCACTGCTGCGGAAAGAGAAGAAAAAGAGAGAGAGAGAGAGGATTTTTAGGAGCGCGATGCAGTCGCGTATAGGATATAAGTATCATGCAGCCCCCCCTACAAAGATCAGGCATGTGTCAGTCAAGTGTGTTGCGTGTCTTTCGAAATTTTTCTCTTTTTCCTCCTTTTTGACAATTTTTCAATTTTATTTTTTGTTTTTTGCTTCTTTTATAACCGAGATTTATTAGCTCTCCCCAATGGCAAAGATCTGAACTAAGTGCGCAACACGCGTCAGCGTCCATCACTTCGAAGAATTCCGAAATTAAATTCAGGATTTTATTACTTTGAAAATATAATACTGTATATATATATATATATATGTGGGTATATATTTACGAGCCTGTGTATGAGATACGCGTAACCGGTATCATATTATATCACGTAGGTGCAATGTGAGTGTGTTTAACACTCGTATATTTATTATTTATTATAAATACAATTTTCAAAAGCGATATAAATTATATAATTTACACCGTTTTTTTGTTTTTTTTTTACCATATATCCATCATATTTTCTATCACCATTACAGTAGAAACAGTTTTCATGAAAAATGAATAAAAAATTTACTCGTTGGTGTAAAATTATCGAACTTGATTCAATTATTCAAGTAAAGCTTCGATAATTTAATTCGTTATGGTAAAAGGCCCAGTTTCTGACCCTCATAAATGAAGAAAATTGACGTGGAAACTAAAGTTAATGATTCTATTGGGTGAATTAGGAGTTTTAGTACCTTGTTTGACCTTTCAAGTAACGTAAGATGAAAGGAAATTAAAAATTCGAAACACCGGCTCGCTAAGAACTATGATTTAAACATTGATGATGAGCCTATTAAAATTTCATCCTAATCAGACTAACGCAGAGTTTGAAAAAAAAGAAAGTGTTTCGAGAACAATTATGCTGCCATTCTTCCACTTTTTAATAATTTTACTTACTTACAAATACCAATTGTACATCAATTATGTTCTACTAAAAAATTTTGAAAACAGTTTTGTGGAAAAAAAAATCATAAATTTTGACCTTATTTGTAACTGCTCCCTTAATACGGTCAACCCTTATTTCTGAGATTCTACTTTTCACGTTTTTCTCTTTCATACATGAAAGAATTGAAATAAAAAGTAGAAAATACAAAATCAAAAAAAAAAAAGGATCAAGAGGATCAGAAACTGGGACAATCTGCTCGAATTTGGTTCAACGAGAGGATATTCCCGGCCTGCAGCTCCACACGGAAGTGGGAATCGTTCCGGCTACCTGTAGCTCGTAAACTTTCCCCGAGGTATGAATATACTGGTTTCGGTATTGAGCCGCCATCTGACGATTTAGCGCTGAACCAGTCGCCTGCACCCCTGTCAGACGGGGTGCGGACGCGCGTTTCTCTTAACTCTGACGATTTTGATTTCTGAGAGCGATTCTCGGGTGTGAAAAAAACAAAAGAAAATCAGTCTGATAAGTCATCGTGAGAGATTAGAGAGATTAGGAAGAAAAAGAATCGATTTTTTGCGAGAATCGAAACAACAAAGACACGTTTCACGATTTTGTTGTATCTCTGCGAAGATTATAAATCCTACTCGAGGAATCTGGGGTCTATTATTAAGAATCGTGATTCTATTATTGGAGAGCGAGGCCTAGCGCAGATAGTTGTCATAGACCGGGAGATGGTAACACAAAAAAGTTAGTCATTTGTTACAGGGATTACGACCCCCTACGGGTCTAATTGTGTAATGAACAAGACGAAATAGATGCTAACTCACTGGCCGTGGGGCGTTAATCGCGTGGCGATCTACCGAACGTGTAGGATAAATTTGGATTTTCAAACGCTTTGTTACAAGATAATTCTTATATTTTCCGGTAGTTTATAAAAAGAAAAGTAGGCGGAAGCGTAACGCCATACTTATCCGGTGGTGCTTATACCCCGCCATACCAATTAGAAAGCGTTGATTTTTTTTTTTATTTTTTTTATGACTTGTTACAGGCTAATTTTTTTTTATCTGGTCATCTTTGAAAAGCCATTCACGGAAATCACCATGCCATACCGTTCCGATGGTTCCAACTAGATGCCATACTGTAACAAATGGTTTGGCAATATTATTAGAAAAAATTGCGTCCTTGCGGCGCGGGCGGTATGGCGGCTACTTGGAACCATCGGAACGGTATGGCATGGTGATTTCCGTGAATGGCTTTTCAAAGATGACCAGATAAAAAAAAAATTAGCCTGTAACAAGTCATAAAAAAAATTAAAAAAAAAATCAACGCTTTCTATTTGGTATGGCGGGGTATAAGCACCACCGGATAAGTATGGCGTTACGCTTCCGCCTACTTTTCTTTTTATAAACTACCGGAAAATATAAGAATTATCTTGTAACAAAGCGTTTGAAAATCCAAATTTATCCTACACGTTCGGTAGATCGCCACGCGATTAACGCCCCACGGCCAGTGAGTTAGCATCTATTTCGTCTTGTTCATTACACAATTAGACCCGTAGGGGGTCGTAATCCCTGTAACAAATGACTAACTTTTTTGTGTTAC
>JAEUYN010000109.1:0-90433 GCA_018257835.1 Euura lappo
CGGGTGGCGGCAAAGATCAAAGGTTCTGTTCCCAAGAATTTTTTTCCCACGCGGGCGGCGGCAAAGATCAAAGGTTCTGTTTCCAAGAATTTTTTGAGGAAAATGTATTTCCCACGCGGGCGGCGGAAATCAAAGGTTTTGTTTCCAAGAATTTTTTGAGGAAAATGTATTTCCCACGCGGGCGGCGGCAAAGATCAAAGGTTTTGAGAATTTTTTTCCCCACACATGCGGCGGAAATCAAAGGTTTTGTCTCTGATTTCCCACGGTGATATCAAAGGATTTTTCCAATTAACAACCTCAAGCCACACCTGCATGCGGCTTGAGTCAAAGGGAGGTGATATTTTCTCACCCCCACACCCGATCCGCGATGTATAAAATCGGGAGCTCCCTCGAGCAACCATCACACAAGTTTTCTGACTTCGAGTCGAGTGTCAGCGAAAAATCTACACTATTTCACCGAGGCTACGAGCGCTTGAGAAAACTGAAATCCCTCATCCCCCAGATAAGGTGAGGATAATTACAAAAAATTAATAATAACCTCCAAGCTTCAATTAATCGTATCCTGTGAGCTGAAATGAATTATTGTTTTTCGTCTACAGAAAACATACAATGTCTCACTCCATCAACCCTTCAGACTCTGATCGGAACTCATCGATTTCCTTTACGGATGTGATTTTGGATGTGCAAGGCTTTACGCATGGTGAAAATCATTTCGTTATCAAGGAACTCGCCTCAATACCTATTCGACGGTCGGAATCTGGTGTGGAGAGTCTGCGGAGCTGCGTTTTCAAACCGCCCTGTGAGTGGGCTGCGCTACCGCACAAGAATCAAATCATCAATGCTTGGACGATGCGAAATTGTCACCGACTGGCGTGGGATTGCGGTGAAATGAATTATCACAACTTACTGAGGGAGGTGAGGGAGAATGTTCGACCCGCAATCATGCTATACGTGTGGGGTGGTGAAACGAAACGCTGGTTGGATAGAATAATTGCTCACTCGAAACCGATTGTGGATCTAAGCGATTGGGGTTGCCCATCTCCTCAAGTAATGCGTACCGATACACACCCCTGCCTGATTCACGCCAACTATCAGATTGAGCCGAAGCGATACCCTGGACACGATACTATCGCAAAATACCATTGTGCTGTGGAAAACGTTCAGCGATTGAAGTCATGGTTTTTCAAACACTTGGATGAAAAAAAAATTATGATTGATCAGTAAAAACTATGTGCGCTTATATCATATTATAAAAAAAAAAAAATGTCTATCCATATTGGTCGGGAGAATAATTACACGTCACTTTTATTATAAAAATAGAAATTAATTGTCATTATTATTATTATTATCGCTGTAGGTTTTGCTGGTTACATTATTTTTACATTAATAATAATATTATGCACATATATTGCTTATAACAGAATAAAAATCAAGTGAAGAATTATACTATTATAATTATTATTATTATTATCCATACGTCACAAGTCCAGTCAAATCTGTAACAATACAGGGGAGCGTAAATTAATATTCTTAATATTTTAAAATCATGTTTTTTTTCTATGCATACCATTCTTCAACTTCAATGACGCCCCCATCTTGCGCTGGTTCACCCTCTCGCGGCACAGCCAACCATTCACCCACACGCTGCCTCCATTCATCCCTACCGATTTGCTGCAGTAATACCTGAGGCATCTCCCCCTCCGCACCATCCCCTGCCCCATTCTCCGGTGCCTCCTCCTCCTCCTCGTCTTCTGAATCAGATATGCTGATTGTTGTCACCTCTGAGGGTGGCGGTGTTTCTGTAGCTGGCGGTGGCAGACGCATTTTCAACCTATCGGAGCACTCGTACTCCATCAAGTATGGCATGTCACGCCAATCGTTAAGTTTTTTAAACCACCAATACATGTATCGGTGGTTAATCACCAACCTCACAACCACACCAAAGAGCTCGATCTGCACCCCTTCAACACCCTGCTCACGATTGAAGCAGGCGTGTGAAAATGCAGCATTTATGATCATTTCTGCCAACCCCCAGTCCTGAAGCCACTCCGAAGGAATGACCCACTCGTACTCAGCACAAGGATATTGGAACTCCATTTTTTCCAAATTTCGAGGATACTTTTTGAAACACGCACGTGCTGGTGGACTCTTTTCGAATGATGCTGGATGCAGCCAAAACGTGACTATTTATCTAAGCTAGGCCACACCCCACCCCTACAGATTGAGGGTGGTGAGAAATACAACTCCTATTTCATCACACCTGTATAACCTGATGGGTCAGATTTCGGACGATTGTTGAACGTCGTCATGTGTGGGTGTGGGTGTGGTGGGAGGAAAACCAATCGACATGATGTTGATGATGAGCAAAGCGGAAGGGCGAGCAGAGGGACAGAACCCATCTTAGTACTAAATAAAAATACCTTAAAAACTATGGGTATAGGTTTTAAATAAAATACCGCAGACAGATAAAGAGAATTAAAATTTTCAATAAATCTATGTTTTCTTTTTATTTTTCATTCACAGATTATCATTTATCACAGATTATACAGTTGTAAATAATAATCTCTTAGACCGCTGAGGGGGTGGTCCCAATCCACCTCGGGGTGTGTTTCCCCCCAGCGGCCTTGGTGCATCCATACGATGCCATAATGATCGAAGTCATTATCGTTCCTCGGCTCTTGCAGCCGATCGTTGGACGCCCGCTCGTTTCTGCGCCACCATCGGCGCATGGTCATCTCCTCGACGTTCAACCATCCTGGTATGATCTAGAATCAGACAGATAGAACCACGTTATTATTACAAACACTTCACTTTAACACTAAAAACACTATTATTACACTTTGATGATAATGAATGCAACTCTGAACTGTACAAAATTTTATTCCAACTAGAATAACCGCTAAACCTGCACGCTTTGATACTACAACTTTTATGATTGAAAAAGAAAAAAAACTCTGTATTGTATGTAAAATTTTGGCTGACTCATAATTATTAACTGATCACTTACTACGTTTGCCATTTTTGAACTTTTTTCGATTTTTCTTTGTGAAAAAAGAAGTTAAAGGTCTCGCAAGTTTTCTGTCACAAGTGCACGATGCAGCGGACTTTGCAGAATGATGCTGGCTGCTGCAGAAACGGGTGCTATTTATCTAAACCGGAGTACCACCACTCTTGCGGTTGAGGGTGTGACTAGCGAAATGTGTTACTTACTCTTCTCCTTACCGAAATATGCACACCCCTTTCGCACCTGCAAGTTCACACGGAAATACTCCACTCAGACCGCACAAATGCTGCAACGATCAAACGTGATTCAATGCAGTAGACAACTATCGCGGCGGGTGGAAGTTTATGTGGCACTTCTCAAAGCCACCACCTCCTGCTGGTCTACAATATTTACCCTCAAACCCTTTTTTCTTACGATGGGAAAAGCAAACATCGGCCACCGGAATTCGTAAAAAATGCAGTTGATTTTCACGATGGGGAAGCAAAATTGACCACCGAAAGTTTTCTCGTGAGAAATGCGGCCGACATCGTATTGAAAAGTCAAACGATTCCAATCCCAGCTGTCAATAGGAGGTAAAATAATGCGGAACCGTGGGATGCGATTTCCCACAAGTAAAGTGTGTATCACTGTATATATGGTTGAATTAAATGCAAAATGCGCATCACTCGTCCTTATCATCGAACGCGTATGCATCTGAGGATAGGTTGCATCATCCAAATTTCCCCTCCTGAAGATGCCGCCTCGGAGGGTGGACGGAGAAAATTTCCTTTGAGGATGCCAACAATCGCTCGCCGCCGCCTCATGTGTGCATAAAAAGGACAGAGAAACACATACGATCCCCGTGGTGCTTCACAATTTTTCAGGTTATGATTCGCACTTCATCATTAAATCTCTAGCCACATCTTTCCCCGGGGAAATTACATTGCTGCCGATTAATAAAGAGAGGTATATCTCGTTCACGAAGCGGGTTGATGGTACCTTTATACACCTGAGATTCTTAGATTCGTTTCGGTTCATGGCCAGTAGCCTCGACAAGCTGGCATCGTATATTGACAACAGCGATAAAACAATAACTCGTTCGTTCTACAGCGATCTCGAGGGATTTGAATTTATGATCCGCAAAGGTGTTTTCCCCTACGAATACATTGATAGTTGGGAAAAACTCGACGAGTTGAGCCTGCCCGATAGAGCAAGCTTCTATTCAAAACTCAGCGACTCGGGCGTCTCCGATGCGGATTATCAGCACGCGAAGAGTGTCTGGAGCAAATTTAAATTGAATACCTTGGGCGAGTATTCGGACTTGTATTTGAAAACCGACGTTCTCTTGCTTGCCGATGTTTTTCAAAATTTCCGCGAGAGCTGTTTCCAAACATACGATTTAGATCCCATCCATTATTACACCGCCCCGGGGTTGGCTTTCGATGCAATGTTAAAGCATACGGGTGTTAATCTACAGCTCCTAGATAACCCCGAAATGGTTTTATTTGTTGAAAAAAGCATCCGAGGTGGTGTAGCGCAATGTTCGAACCGCTATGCTAAAGCCAACAATCGCTATATGCGCAATTTTGATTCGAGCAAAGAGGAATCATATCTCATGTATTTCGATGTCAATAATCTGTATGGTGCGGCTATGAGTGAGCATCTACCGTGTGGGTCCTTCGAGTGGGAGCACGAATCAATCGATGTGATGAGTATCCCGGACGATTCGCCGATTGGGTACATGCTCGAGGTCGATTTGGACTACCCGGTAGAACTTCACGGGCAGCATAAAGATCTATCGCTCTGTCCCGAACATTTCATTCCGCCTGGCAGTAAGATAGCCAAGCTATGCACAACGCTACTACCCAAAAATAAATACATACTTCATTATCGGAATCTGAAGCAGTGTTTAGATTTGGGTATGAAGTTAATCAAGGTGCACAGGATTCTCAAGTTTGCACAATCTCCATGGTTGAAATCCTACATTGACTTGAATACAGATAAAAGAAAACTATCGAAAAACGAGTTTGAAAAAAATTTCTATAAATTAATGAATAACGCGGTGTTTGGCAAGACCATGGAGAATGTGCGTAAACACAAGAGTGTCAAGCTGGTCACGAAATGGGGTGGTCGGGGTGGTGCGAAGGCTCTGATTGCAAAGCCGAATTTCCATAGCTGCACCATATTCGAGCGAGACATGGTTATTATAGAGATGAGTCGGTTGAATGTTTATTTCAACAAACCAATATACATCGGTGCGGCCATTCTGGATATATCAAAAATAATTTTATATAACTTTCATTATAATTATATTAAGCGTAATTTTACCGACAATCAAGTCAAATTATTATACACGGATACGGATAGTTTAATTTACCAATTTAACGTCCCCGATATATACGAAATCATCAAGCGCGATGTTGAATCGACGTTCGATACCTCGGACTATCCACCTGATAACGTCTATGATATCCCTCTGCGAAACAAAAAGCGGTTGGGATTCATGAAGGATGAGAACAACGGTAAAATTATGGTGGAGGTTATAGGGCTTCGAGCCAAACTTTATTTAACAGCGACGCAGGAGGAGGAGGAGGAGGCAGGTGTTAAAAAACGTGCAAAAGGGATCAAAGGTTCGACTCTAAGAACCATCACGAGAAATGATTTCCGAAAGTGTCTATTTGATCATGTGAATTTACACAAGGAGCAGTGTCTTATTGCCGTTAGTGCGCACCATTGCAAAATAAACCGCATTAAGTTGGTGCGATAGATGTTTGTCTTACACTCGGCGAAACAGACACTCTTCCTTGGGGTTTTTTCAGACCAGGCAGAGGGATTAGCTGGCAAGATCACCTGGCCTCTGGCTCCCACATCTGAAATCTCAATTCTTAAATCTAAATTCTCAAATCTCAATTCTCAAATTTCAATTCTTAAATCTCAATTCTCAAATCTCAATTCTCAAATTTCAATTCTTAAATCTCAATTCTCAAATCTCAATTGTCAAATTTCAATTCTTAAATCTGAATTCTCAAACTGCCAATTACATTTTTTCCCTGTAGTTTCAGAAATTTCAACTTTTTTCAAGTTTTTTCAACTTTTTTCAACTTTTTTCAAGTTTTTTCAAGTTTTTTCAAGTTTTGAGGAGCGAATCGAGGCATCCGTATTTACATGTATAAGGTATAGGATAATTTGGAAAAAGTTGAAAAAAGTTGAAAAAAGTTGAAAAAAGTTGAAAAAAGTTGAACAAACTTGAAAAAAGTTGAAAAAACTTGAAAAAACTTGAAAAAACTTGAAAAAACTTGAAATTTCCGAAAAAAAGTAAAACTTCATTGTACAAACTAGTATTAAGACTACTTTAGTTTAGGAATAAACAAGGTGTATGTATGATATTTTCCCCCTCAAATGTCTGATTTCTCAATTCTCAAACCGCAAATTAGATTTTTCGAAAAGTTTCGGAAATTTCAAGTTTTTTCAAGTTTTTTCAAGTTTTTTCAAGTTTTTTCAACTTTTTTCAAGTTTGTTCAACTTTTTTCAACTTTTTTCAACTTTTTTCAACTTTTTTCAACTTTTTTCAACTTTTTCCAAATTATCCTATACCTTATACATGTAAATACGGATGCCTCGATTCGCTCCTCAAAACTTGAAAAAACTTGAAAAAACTTGAAAAAAGTTGAAATTTCTGAAACTACAGGGAAAAATGTAATTTGCAGTTTGAGAATTCAGATTTAAGAATTGAAATTTGACAATTGAGATTTGAGAATTGAGATTTAAGAATTGAAATTTGAGAATTGAGATTTGAGAATTGGGATTTGAGAATTGAGATGTGGGAGTAGAGGCCGAATGATCTTTGCCGGCAAGTTATCACGCAGTCTGAAAACCCCAAGGAAGAGTGTCTGTTTCGCCGGGTATTAAGACTCGCTTATCATCGCACCAACTTAGTGCAAGTTTGTTTTGCACAATGGTGCGCACCTCATGCTTCTTGCTGACAATAAGACACTGCTCCTTGTGTAAATTCAGATGATCAAATAGACACTTTCGGAAATCATTTCTCGTGATGGTTCTTAGAGTCGAACCTTTGATCCCTTTTGCACGTTTTTTAACACCTGCCTCCTCCCCCTCCTCCTCCTCCTGCGTCGCTGTTAAATAAAGTTTGGCTCGAAGCCCTATAACCTCCACCATAAT
Source organism: Euura lappo (assembly GCA_018257835.1). Lineage (NCBI taxonomy): Eukaryota > Metazoa > Arthropoda > Insecta > Hymenoptera > Tenthredinidae > Euura > Euura lappo. Next base: position 7,163 of record JAEUYN010000109.1, read on the forward strand.
TTTACCGTTGTTCTCATCCTTCATGAATCCCAACCGCTTTTTGTTTCGCAGAGGGATATCATAGACGTTATCAGGTGGATAGTCCGAGGTATCGAACGTCGATTCAACATCGCGCTTGATGATTTCGTATATATCGGGGACGTTAAATTGGTAAATTAAACTATCCGTATCCGTGTATAATAATTTGACTTGATTGTCGGTAAAATTACGCTTAATATAATTATAATGAAAGTTATATAAAATTATTTTTGATATATCCAGAATGGCCGCACCGATGTATATTGGTTTGTTGAAATAAACATTCAACCGACTCATCTCTATAATAACCATGTCTCGCTCGAATATGGTGCAGCTATGGAAATTCGGCTTTGCAATCAGAGCCTTCGCACCACCCCGACCACCCCATTTCGTGACCAGCTTGACACTCTTGTGTTTACGCACATTCTCCATGGTCTTGCCAAACACCGCGTTATTCATTAATTTATAGAAATTTTTTTCAAACTCGTTTTTCGATAGTTTTCTTTTATCTGTATTCAAGTCAATGTAGGATTTCAACCATGGAGATTGTGCAAACTTGAGAATCCTGTGCACCTTGATTAACTTCATACCCAAATCTAAACACTGCTTCAGATTCCGATAATGAAGTATGTATTTATTTTTGGGTAGTAGCGTTGTGCATAGCTTGGCTATCTTACTGCCAGGCGGAATGAAATGTTCGGGACAGAGCGATAGATCTTTATGCTGCCCGTGAAGTTCTACCGGGTAGTCCAAATCGACCTCGAGCATGTACCCAATCGGCGAATCGTCCGGGATACTCATCACATCGATTGATTCGTGCTCCCACTCGAAGGAGCCACACGGTAGATGCTCACTCATAGCCGCACCATACAGATTATTGACATCGAAATACATGAGATATGACTCCTCTTTGCTCGAATCAAAATTGCGCATATAGCGATTGTTGGCTTTAGCATAGCGGTTCGAACATTGCGCTACACCACCTCGGATGCTTTTTTCAACAAATAAAACCATTTCGGGGTTATCTAGGAGCTGTAGATTAACACCCGTATGCTTTAACATTGCATCGAAAGCCAACCCCGGGGCGGTGTAATAATGGAGGGGATCTAAATCGTATGTTTGGAAACAGCTCTCGCGGAAATTTTGAAAAACATCGGCAAGCAAGAGAACGTCGGTTTTCAAATACAAGTCCGAATACTCGCCCAAGGTATTCAATTTAAATTTGCTCCAGACACTCTTTGCGTGCTGATAATCCGCATCGGAGACGCCCGAGTCGCTGAGTTTTGAATAGAAGCTTGCTCTATCGGGCAGGCTCAACTCGTCGAGTTTTTCCCAACTATCAATGTATTCGTAGGGGAAAACACCTTTGCGGATCATAAATTCAAATTCCTCGAGATCGCTGTAGAACGAACGAGTTATTGTTTTATCGCTGTTGTCAATATACGATGCCAGCTTGTCGAGGCTACTGGCCATGAACCGAAACGAATCTAAGAATCTCAGGTGTATAAAGGTACCATCAACCCGCTTCGTGAACGAGATATACCTCTCTTTATTAATCGGCAGCAATGTAATTTCCCCGGGGAAAGATGTGGCTAGAGATTTAATGATGAAGTGCGAATCATAACCTGAAAAATTGTGAAGCACCACGGGGATCGTATGTGTTTCTCTGTCCTTTTTATGCACACATGAGGCGGCGGCGAGCGATTGTTGGCATCCTCAAAGGAAATTTTCTCCGTCCACCCTCCGAGGCGGCATCTTCAGGAGGGGAAATTTGGATGATGCAACCTATCCTCAGATGCATACGCGTTCGATGATAAGGACGAGTGATGCGCATTTTGCATTTAATTCAACCATATATACAGTGATACACACTTTACTTGTGGGAAATCGCATCCCACGGTTCCGCATTATTTTACCTCCTATTGACAGCTGGGATTGGAATCGTTTGACTTTTCAATACGATGTCGGCCGCATTTCTCACGAGAAAACTTTCGGTGGTCAATTTTGCTTCCCCATCGTGAAAATCAACTGCATTTTTTACGAATTCCGGTGGCCGATGTTTGCTTTTCCCATCGTAAGAAAAAAGGGTTTGAGGGTAAATATTGTAGACCAGCAGGAGGTGGTGGCTTTGAGAAGTGCCACATAAACTTCCACCCGCCGCGATAGTTGTCTACTGCATTGAATCACGTTTGATCGTTGCAGCATTTGTGCGGTCTGAGTGGAGTATTTCCGTGTGAACTTGCAGGTGCGAAAGGGGTGTGCATATTTCGGTAAGGAGAAGAGTAAGTAACACATTTCGCTAGTCACACCCTCAACCGCAAGAGTGGTGGTACTCCGGTTTAGATAAATAGCACCCGTTTCTGCAGCAGCCAGCATCATTCTGCAAAGTCCGCTGCATCGTGCACTTGTGACAGAAAACTTGCGAGACCTTTAACTTCTTTTTTCACAAAGAAAAATCGAAAAAAGTTCAAAAATGGCAAACGTAGTAAGTGATCAGTTAATAATTATGAGTCAGCCAAAATTTTACATACAATACAGAGTTTTTTCTTTTTCAATCATAAAAGTTGTAGTATCAAAGCGTGCAGGTTTAGCGGTTATTCTAGTTGGAATAAAATTTTGTACAGTTCAGAGTTGCATTCATTATCATCAAAGTGTAATAATAGTGTTTTTAGTGTTAAAGTGAAGTGTTTGTAATAATAACGTGGTTCTATCTGTCTGATTCTAGATCATACCAGGATGGTTGAACGTCGAGGAGATGACCATGCGCCGATGGTGGCGCAGAAACGAGCGGGCGTCCAACGATCGGCTGCAAGAGCCGAGGAACGATAATGACTTCGATCATTATGGCATCGTATGGATGCACCAAGGCCGCTGGGGGGAAACACACCCCGAGGTGGATTGGGACCACCCCCTCAGCGGTCTAAGAGATTATTATTTACAACTGTATAATCTGTGATAAATGATAATCTGTGAATGAAAAATAAAAAGAAAACATAGATTTATTGAAAATTTTAATTCTCTTTATCTGTCTGCGGTATTTTATTTAAAACCTATACCCATAGTTTTTAAGGTATTTTTATTTAGTACTAAGATGGGTTCTGTCCCTCTGCTCGCCCTTCCGCTTTGCTCATCATCAACATCATGTCGATTGGTTTTCCTCCCACCACACCCACACCCACACATGACGACGTTCAACAATCGTCCGAAATCTGACCCATCAGGTTATACAGGTGTGATGAAATAGGAGTTGTATTTCTCACCACCCTCAATCTGTAGGGGTGGGGTGTGGCCTAGCTTAGATAAATAGTCACGTTTTGGCTGCATCCAGCATCATTCGAAAAGAGTCCACCAGCACGTGCGTGTTTCAAAAAGTATCCTCGAAATTTGGAAAAAATGGAGTTCCAATATCCTTGTGCTGAGTACGAGTGGGTCATTCCTTCGGAGTGGCTTCAGGACTGGGGGTTGGCAGAAATGATCATAAATGCTGCATTTTCACACGCCTGCTTCAATCGTGAGCAGGGTGTTGAAGGGGTGCAGATCGAGCTCTTTGGTGTGGTTGTGAGGTTGGTGATTAACCACCGATACATGTATTGGTGGTTTAAAAAACTTAACGATTGGCGTGACATGCCATACTTGATGGAGTACGAGTGCTCCGATAGGTTGAAAATGCGTCTGCCACCGCCAGCTACAGAAACACCGCCACCCTCAGAGGTGACAACAATCAGCATATCTGATTCAGAAGACGAGGAGGAGGAGGAGGCACCGGAGAATGGGGCAGGGGATGGTGCGGAGGGGGAGATGCCTCAGGTATTACTGCAGCAAATCGGTAGGGATGAATGGAGGCAGCGTGTGGGTGAATGGTTGGCTGTGCCGCGAGAGGGTGAACCAGCGCAAGATGGGGGCGTCATTGAAGTTGAAGAATGGTATGCATAGAAAAAAAACATGATTTTAAAATATTAAGAATATTAATTTACGCTCCCCTGTATTGTTACAGATTTGACTGGACTTGTGACGTATGGATAATAATAATAATAATTATAATAGTATAATTCTTCACTTGATTTTTATTCTGTTATAAGCAATATATGTGCATAATATTATTATTAATGTAAAAATAATGTAACCAGCAAAACCTACAGCGATAATAATAATAATAATGACAATTAATTTCTATTTTTATAATAAAAGTGACGTGTAATTATTCTCCCGACCAATATGGATAGACATTTTTTTTTTTTTATAATATGATATAAGCGCACATAGTTTTTACTGATCAATCATAATTTTTTTTTCATCCAAGTGTTTGAAAAACCATGACTTCAATCGCTGAACGTTTTCCACAGCACAATGGTATTTTGCGATAGTATCGTGTCCAGGGTATCGCTTCGGCTCAATCTGATAGTTGGCGTGAATCAGGCAGGGGTGTGTATCGGTACGCATTACTTGAGGAGATGGGCAACCCCAATCGCTTAGATCCACAATCGGTTTCGAGTGAGCAATTATTCTATCCAACCAGCGTTTCGTTTCACCACCCCACACGTATAGCATGATTGCGGGTCGAACATTCTCCCTCACCTCCCTCAGTAAGTTGTGATAATTCATTTCACCGCAATCCCACGCCAGTCGGTGACAATTTCGCATCGTCCAAGCATTGATGATTTGATTCTTGTGCGGTAGCGCAGCCCACTCACAGGGCGGTTTGAAAACGCAGCTCCGCAGACTCTCCACACCAGATTCCGACCGTCGAATAGGTATTGAGGCGAGTTCCTTGATAACGAAATGATTTTCACCATGCGTAAAGCCTTGCACATCCAAAATCACATCCGTAAAGGAAATCGATGAGTTCCGATCAGAGTCTGAAGGGTTGATGGAGTGAGACATTGTATGTTTTCTGTAGACGAAAAACAATAATTCATTTCAGCTCACAGGATACGATTAATTGAAGCTTGGAGGTTATTATTAATTTTTTGTAATTATCCTCACCTTATCTGGGGGATGAGGGATTTCAGTTTTCTCAAGCGCTCGTAGCCTCGGTGAAATAGTGTAGATTTTTCGCTGACACTCGACTCGAAGTCAGAAAACTTGTGTGATGGTTGCTCGAGGGAGCTCCCGATTTTATACATCGCGGATCGGGTGTGGGGGGGTGAGAAAATATCACCTCCCTTTGACTCAAGCCGCGTGCAGGTGTGACTTGAGGTTGTTAATTGGAAAAATCCTTTGATATCACCGTGGGAAATCAGAGACAAAACCTTTGATTTCCGCCGCATGTGTGGGGAAAAAAATTCTCAAAACCTTTGATCTTTGCCGCCGCCCGCGTGGGAAATACATTTTCCTCAAAAAATTCTTGGAAACAAAACCTTTGATTTCCGCCGCCCGCGTGGGAAATACATTTTCCTCAAAAAATTCTTGGAAACAGAACCTTTGATCTTTGCCGCCGCCCGCGTGGGAAAAAAAATTCACCCAAAATTCTTGGAAACAGAACCTTTGATCTTTGCCGCCGCCCGCGTGGGAAAAAAAATTCACCCAAAATTCTTGGAAACAGAACCTTTGATCTTTGCCGCCACCCGCGTGGGAAATAAATTTTCCAGAAAAGCCATCTGAGGAATGAACAATTAGGGGCGCCATCTGGGAAATGAACAATTGGGGGCGCCATCTCTCGGGGAAATTAGGGACACCATCTGTCGGGAACCATCGGTCGGTAACTGGGATGCTCCGGGGGTAGCCCACTATAATAGGGACGCTATCTGTCGGTAAATAGAGCGAACCATCGGCCGGTAACAGGGATGCTCCGGGGCCACGGTCGGTAACAGTGGGGCAACTTACCCACGGTCGGTAAGTAGCACGGATGCGAACCCTCGGTCGGTAACAGGTCGGTAACAGGGATCGTGGGCCAGAAGCCTCCCATCCCCTCTACTAAAAGCGGTCTTTTCTCGATCTTCAGGGTCCATTTCAACCTGCCAGTAGCCGCTCTGCAAATCGATAGTCGAGAACCAAGAGGCCCCGGCTAGGAGATCTAGAGTCTCATCAATTTTTGGCAACGGATAAGAATCCTTTTTGGTTATGTCATTTAGTTGTCTGTAATCTATGCAGAACCTCTTAGTTCCGTCTTTTTTGTTTACTAACACGATTGGTGAGGCCCAGGGTCCTGAAGATGGCTCTATCACGTCACTGTCTCGCATATCCGAGACCATCTTTTCTACTTCTGTCCGTCCGTTGAGCGGAAGCCTACGAGCGCCTTGTTTAATTGGATCCGAATTCCCTACATTAATTTTATGTTTTACCAAGGTACATCGACCGATATCCTTGGAATCCTTCGCAAATGCGTTCCGAAATTCATTTAGTAAGACGATCAAACCCTTTTGTTGTTGAGGATCCAACTCCGCCGAAGAATCTACTAAGAGTTTCCTCAGATACTCAGGCACAGCTGAGTCGGGAATCTCGACTACTTCGATGATATCCGGGGAATCAACAGGAACAGAAACTAACTCGTCGAAGACGTTAATCGTTGGTTGTGACGTTGTAGGTAAAGGAGTCTGGGATTCCAATTGACTATCCCGTCCAAGACCCCTGACAGTTGAAGAAAAACCTGATCCGCGATGCAAAGGATCTGAATACCGCGTGGTTTGTAAAGAGATTTCGTTCCCCTCGGAGCAAAGAGTGCTTTCCTCAGTTGAAATCAGACATTTGTGTTTTGAAAGAAAATCTATCCCCAGAATCCCATCGTCCTCAATATCCGCCACAAAGACTTCGTGGGAAGAACGGATACAACCTTCCACATTTATTTCAACAAACACTTTGCCTAAAACGGGGGTCGCCTCTCCTGTGGCTGTACGAAGAACCGAGCCAGAAGAAGACGGTTCCGAGTCCGAACCTAACAAATCTGACCGGACTACAGTAACCTCGGCTCCAGTGTCTATTACCCAAAGGCAATTGACACCGTCAATTGAGCCTTTCGCGTACAACCCGGACTGGCGAAGTCCGCGAACTACGAAGTGAGTAAAAGGAGGGCAAGCGAGTGTAACCGAGGAAGATAGCTTCTGCCCTGTGAGGCTACCTAAAGTCAGTTTTTTGGCGGATTTGATTCACGGTTATTTTCCCCGGAGTCAGTCGGTGGTCCACGCGAAGCCGAAGGCTGGCTGTACCGGTATTGGTTCTGATTAGACCCATCCTGGTTTTGATTCGCCCGCCCCTCGCGCCAAGGACCCTGCCTATCGGTCTGTCCCCGATCAGTCTCCTGTATCTGTCTCTCCAACGCGTAACAATTCTGGACCTCGTGTCCTCTCTTTTTGCAGAATTTACACGTCTTAACGAAATTCCTATTTGGTTGACCCGGATTATATCCCACGCGGCCCCGGAAAGGATTAGATTGGCTCTGTTGCGGAACAGGAGAGGCAGAGGGTCTCGCCGGAGGACTTTTAATTGGTTTTTCCTCAGTGATTTGTCTTATTCGCTGAGAACCGACGTCTTCTCGATTGAGAATCTCCAGCTCCAATCCCCTTACAATCGCGACGCGAATGGTTGAAGGCCTGGCGACCTTCAGAGCATGCCTGGTAGTCGGGTCGGAAATCGCATTTATGAAACGCGCGCAAGTTAACTTGTCCCTGCTGGAACCTAAACCATCGGGAATTGCACTTCGTGCTAACCGTTCAAAATCATGCCCAAGGGTGGCGAGATCCTCTCCCTTCTTTTGTCGCCGGTTCTCGAACTGAGTGAAATACAGATCAGAAAGGTGTTCCTCCCCGAAACGCAATTTCAAAGCGGTGCAGATTTTATTGTAGTCGCGTGCATCTACATCGGTCAATGAGCTTAGTGCGCTCAGAGCATTCCCCCTTAGAGATGCAGTCAAAGTCGCGGCCTTTTCCGCGGAATTCCATTTATTCAGTTCCGCAATCATTAAAAATTGGCGCTCATAGATCGCCCACGGAGTCGAACCGTCATACGTGCTGGGCCTAACGTTCTGCGAATTCCGGACAAACCCCTGAGGCAAAGATGGCTCGACAACCGGTACATTAACATCGGCGGGGTGGTTTGACACGAGGCCATTCACGGGAAAACTAGGCAGTGTTCCCAGAGGTGGTTGTTGATAGACACCCGTGTTCGCGAAGGTCGGATTTGACAAATTTCTATACGCGTTTTCGTTTACCCTCTCGATCAACGCTCTCAGACTCTCTTGGTCCAGTACAATGTTCTCACCCTGCAAACCCCGCGACAAGTCCTGAGGAGCTCTAGCCTCTACTCCGGCTCCATAACCATTCTGATTCTCTCCACCTCTCCTGGCGGTATACAAGTCAGTCAAGGTACGCGGTGGCAAAACATTGTTATTTCTAGGTGTAACATTGAGGAAATGATTGTTACTAGTCTCGGGAAACAGCTGCTCTGCCAACCCGGCAACATCTCTATGAACATCATTACCTAAAGAATATTGCCTGTAGATGTTAGAATTAGGATTCCTATTTCCGGTCTGGGTTGCGGGAAGCTGCACCTCCTCTCGACCTAAATTAATTGCGGGACGAGCTTCTTCATCCCTACGTCTAACGACCTGGTCGTACAGTGGAACATTCCCGCTACAGACTTGCGTCTGAAGCTCAGGTGAGGGTGGTGCCAGCGGCATCACTCTGCCTGAACCAGGTCAGTGTAAAAATTGTGCATCTGACCTCAGTGCCTCGGCGGACAGAAATCGGCTCGAAACCCGGTTTGGAGGTGTAGCACGGCCTCCCGAAGTCGGTCTGGGTTGATTTTCCAGAACCTGCACTCCGCGGCTTTCCACTCTCTCCAGGCGAAGACGCAGCTCCTGTTGTTGGAGACGGAGCTCAGCCTGGGTGCGAAGTCGTTCCTCTCTTTCGCCCTGGAGTTCGAGCCGTTGAGCTTCGAGATCACGTTCGATCTCGACCCGTTGCGCTTCGATAGCCCGCCTTCGTTCCTCGCGCTCTCGAACGCCCTCGAGTCGATGAACCTCCATCTCGCGACGTCGATCCTCCATCTCACGACGTCGTTCTTCCATCTCACGACGTCGATCCTCCAAGTCCAGGCGGCGTTCTTCCTCAGCTCGCTCCTGAGCAAATAAATTTTCCTCTCGGATATTATTGAGCTCACTAACTAATTGGCTCCTCATCTGTCGTTGTAGCAGCGGATTTGGAGAGGCTTCTCGGTCCTCTCCTTCTCCTCGGAACGGTGTCCGTGGTCGCTGAACTTCCAAGATCGGGGGAGTCGCAGGCCTTTGATCAGCTGCGGTCATCCCGTCGATCTCAGCTAAAAGGGAAGGTAGTCTTCGAGTACTCCGAGTCACACGCCTCTGTTTCTGTGGAGACGGTGCTGGCAGTTCGATTTGTGCTTCTTGCATCTCGAAGTTTTTCTTTCGTTTCTTTTCGTGTTTGCTTTTTTGTGGTCGTTTTTCTGATCACCTCCTCTTTCACTCACAAAATCACCAATTACCGGATCGGGAAGAATCCCACTTCTGACACCAATGTAACGAAGGATGGGACCTTGTTACTAATAAATAAAGGGTTCTCCCGAAATGATAAAGGCGACACGTGAGACCAAGTTTAAGGTGCAAGAAATTATATGTTTATTCAGCAAGTGAATATACGTGTTCAGAGTTTAAAGTCTGGGACAAGACTGTTTTTACAATAATACTGGTCGTCGAAGCGACCAGAAGATTCAGTTATTTTATATCACTTATTTCTATCAACTATTTCTTCAGAATACTAAGTTCAGGGGTGTCTCATTATGACTTCCCCTGCCAAACCCTCATGCAACGGGTACCTTTATAACAATATACATATGACAAAGACATTGAATATTTCTTGTAGCGTTTTATCAGAATTATCCTACTCCGATTTGTTTACTGAAGCGGTTACTTTTTTTTGGTAGTGTAATTTAAATCATTTTAGTACTCCGGTATCACATGTCCAATGAAATGTAATTTCGGCCTCCGAATTAACCGGTACATTTTTCAAACAGGTCCATAACAACCGCCATCCGACGTCCCCAAGTCCTGGCTATTGCCTCCCACCCTCGTTCCCTTGAGCCAAAAATACAATCCAAATTGATGGGTCCAAGGATTGTATTCAATACTTCTACAGCACTATCGTTGTATTCTTTAAGGTAGATATTTCTATTCAAGTAGTAACACAACAAATACAGCAATTACATGAACCAGGCGTAATGTACAGCGATTCCTAGCCGTCGAAACGATGAATAGAAACTGGGTTACATTGACTCGACTGGATCGATAAGTTATTGGATGACTATTGGATAGTCGAACCGATACATTATTGTTACGTCATTTCTGCTCTTTTTTTTATCTCGTACATTTTTCCACCAGGTCAAGCGATCCAACATCCTGCCGTCCTTGCCAACGACCATTACTCTTACTTCATCGAGCAATAAACGAGAACACTATCGCCGAACTAGTCGAATGCACGTCATCGACTTGGCATGCGATCCAAGTCAGATGACGAAAAAATCAAGACTGCAGCAGTATCGCTTCATCCATTATTTTGATTACGACTCGAGCTCAGGTCTGAGTCAAGACAATGAAGCCCAGAATTGAGTTGAACCCTCCGATAACAGGTTCGTCGTACTATCTAGGCTAGAGATGTTGATTGCTACACTGACACTGGAAATGTGTTCAGAGAAGCGAATTAGACTTGGAGTTCAGCGGTTACGTGGCACGGTCACATGGCGTTAGATCTTTAGACTTTAGGGATGTCTTTGAAATACTAAACGTTAGTAGATTGTTCAGCGGAGCCGATAGCATCAAAATTGCATATTATTCCTAGCACGGTGGCATTGAGCATTCCTTCTGACGAAGAGACAGATTTCGTAGAATTTACAGTGCCTCACACGACAAACTTTCAGAATTAAGGTAGTTCTACAGGTACACATATCAACCAAAAGTTCCGACCGCAGCGCACAGTGAAGCCCGCTTCTTACATGGTGCCGTCGGTTAAGAACTCTTGACAGAGCTTGTACACTCTGCCCGTCCTACACAATCACACCCCATGCATGGATAGGTCCCCTACACAAAGTTACCGCGCGCCGATCGCTTCGTCGCAGCGAACACAGTGCAACTGAGCGAGACAGAGAGTGTGTTTCGGTTCCGCGTCGAATAGAATTAATATTTTTCGTGAGTCGATATCTCCGAAACTAAGTGGTGGAAAATTACAATTTTTTTTTAAATTCATCCCACAATAGTACTGCATACACGAGTAGTTTTATTTGAAAATTGTAAGTTCCGTTTACCGTCTATAATGAAAAATGTGAACAAAGTCCTATCCGCTCCCGTGTTAGGTATGGGCGTCGCGTACAAAACGACCGATTTTTAATTGCAATTATCTCACAAACTAAGTGGTGGATTGAATTAAAAATCTAGGAATCGGTTCATGAAGGTTGTGTCTACACTATACTAAAATTTCAGGCAATTCGTAAGTAGTTCACAAAACTGTAGAACTACCTTAAACTGTACTTTTGTCAGTGACACAAATACGATTCAAAATGCCTGGATCTGCGTTTATTCGATTGATGATGTCTTTCACAAAAATTCGTCGACTCTCCAGGGGCCCGATTCTGTTACCCCCTCTCCCTCGTTTGTCTATCTAGCAACCAATATCTATCAACAACGAGCAGATAGACAAACGACAAAGAGGGGGTAGTACGTTTCATTCGTACCGGTACGTAAAAGAAACAGAACCGGGCCCCAAGGTCTGGTCTATTCAATTTTTGGCGCACGTTCACCTAAAAGAGTCGTAGCTTTCGGATTTCAAAATTCTCCAGACCGACAACTGATTGATTTGTACTTGCTGAGCGATTCTTGGAGTGCTCTATCTAATTATTAACTTCGACGGATGCGCATACGAAAAGTCTGTTGTACCTCAGAGAGGGCTCGAAAGGGATATTTCACTCGTACTCGCTATTATTATTATTATTATTCTTTTTCTTCTTCTTCTTCTTCTTCTTCTTATTATTATTATTAATATTATTATCATTATTATTATCATTATTATTATTATCAATATTATTATTATTATTATTATTATTATTATTATTATTATTATTATTATTATTATTATTATTATTATTATTATTATTATTATCATTATTATTATTAGTAGTATTAGTATTATAAGTATTATTATTATAATCATGATTTCATGATTATCATCATGATTTTCATTTAATGTAGACCGAATCCATTTCAAATCGGGCAGGCTAGAAATCGTGATGTCACGGAATTTTTTCAAATTGAAATATGTTGTTGTTTGATGAAAAAAAAGCGACCCGTATTTTGTAGTTTTGGAAAAAAAAATCTTGCTACGAAGTTACGGCTATTTGAACATTTGATCGTGCGCTACCAAAGTTCTTGAAAAAGGCACACTTTTTTTCTTAAAAATGCTATATCTTTGGAACGAATCATCGGAAATACTTTATCTTGGTCTCATTTTGTAGGGTTTTTCGCACTCTTTTGGAATTTGAAGAAAAATTTGTCGATTTTCGAAAATTGACGAAATGACGTTCATTTTTCGAAAATTAGGAAAAGCCGATTTTCTCGAAAATCGATTTTTTTTTTTCTTAAGAATTTCACACAATATGTGGGGTGATATGACGGATGTATCCTATAAGTTTCATCGATGCTAAAACACTGCTTCATATCGAGAAAAAATATTTCATGCGTCACTAAAATTCGTCAATTCCTGTGCTGGTGTCGACTTTGTGGGAGTCGTTGAGACGTGTTCAGATCTTTCGATCCGAATAGTATTACCAAAACTCGATACATACGTACCTGAGGGAGTACATGACAACATACCATATGATGTATAACATCGTAGACCGAATATTGATCTGCTCATAAAGACTACCACGAAAAAAATACAAAGTTTACCATCAGGGATTTATTGTAGTGATAACAGTATCGTATAATAATAATATCCTAATTTCTAATCAAACAGCAGAGCAACCTTTTTTTTACACCTTTACCCCTGGATGCTTGGCCGTTCTGAATACATGACACTTTTTCTCCGAATGTTCACTCACTTCCACGTTCCACACGTGACATTTTTGTATTCCTTTAACAGGTTTCACATTCACCCATTCCTTTGCCTTCGCTACTCGAAATGCAGCTAAATCCTCAGTTGAAAGTAGCAATAAGTTGATGGCAGTTGTGTATTTTTTCACATGATGTACGAAGGTCAGTGCGTTGTTTATACAATCAACGTGGTCACTTTTTAAGTTGTGCGTGGACGCCAAATGTTTCACGATACCGCCAACGCCGTCACATGCACCTTTGCCGTGCCCCGTTGCTGAGAAGAGCCATCGTTTATTTATTGTTGACTGCTTAAGTTCGTGAAGCTGAAAACGATTCTTGAACTGACTCGCGGCTCCATCAGATATTATTGTAATCTTTTCTACCGGCTCAGCATTTGTTTTTCTTTCTGATGCCTCGATTATGCGCTTCATTGCCAAGAGCGCGTGTGCAGAATCATGTTTTGTGTCATCACTAACGACAGCAAAACTCACGGTTTCATCTCCACGATAGCAAACTGCCGTAAATATTGACTTGTTGGTTACGCCAGTGGTAACTTTGGATTTCATCTCTCATTATCACTCCCCAGTTTTCTGCAAAATCACCATGTAGTACTAGGTGTTGTGGATTACTTTTTGCTTGAGCCTTTTCTTCGCGAATTTCTGTCCTTTGAATGTCTTTAATTCGTAAGTGAACGTTAGCTTTCAATGTCCATCGTCCTAACTCTTTGAGAAATGCGCTGAGTTTCGTAGTTCTCTTTTCTAAATCAGCGTTATTCCATATCGCAAAAGTAATTTCTTCATCCTCATCATCTTCTTGAAGCCCGAGAGACTTGAACGTAATGCCACCAATACCTGGACACTTCTTACACTCTTCGAAAGTACAGTCTTCAGTGGGAGGAGAACACATTACTGCAGACAACATTTCGGAACGGATGCTTCTGATACTCGAATTACTTTCCTTTCTAATGTTCTTTACGGCAATAACGCACAGTTCAAAATTCGCACAGTAAATACAAACACATATTTCCCTTGCAGGATCGATCATTACCCACTTAGGCCGTAGTGTGTAGAATTTTGATTTTCCAATTTTAACATCTGGATGTTGTTCAGAGAATATGTGAAAAATTTCCTTAATGCTTCGAGTCAAATACCGTTTCACTTTCTTGACTTTTTCCCCATTTTCCGATACTGATATGACGTCACTTTTATTGGGGCTTTGTCTTGAACAGTCCAAATCGTCATTCAAGTAATATTCTTGCACAAGCTCTTCTATCTTCTCACTTAAAACGTGACCACTGTACGGATCTGGAGATTCATACACGCCTTTTGCTGCAATGATCTTTCTCGCTTGGTCGATCATGTATTTGGTTGTTCCAGGAACTTCCACCAGAATGTCTGCTTTTGAATATTCTTTAGGAATTATGCTCAAAAGGCGAATCTTTTCCGCCACGGATGTACATTTGTTGAAACCTGATCCAAGGTTGGTAATCCAATGCCCACACTGGTCGCACATTTGTTTACGATCTTCATATTCTATCGGTACTTGTACGTCGTATAATTTGGTCAATTTATTTGAGGTTGCTTCCGAAACGGATTCTACAATTTGTTTACGTTTTCTGCAGACGTACTCCACTCGATGGTCTTTCTTTACAGCTGATGGGTTCCGCAATGGTGAAATATTCAACTCTAATTTTGATTTCAAACTTTCATTCAGATCCGCAGTTTGCACGTGTGGCATTGGTTGGAACACTTCATCACTTCCAAAACTTGGTACGCTACACTGAGAACTGAATGCACTTGTTCCTTCTTCATCGCTTGAAACTCCTTTATCTGACGGAACGCTGAATCGAGAAATCAAGCGTTGATAACAGTTTTTACACACACTGTCTTCGTGTCGAATATTTTGATCCGGAAAGGAACGTTGTAACAGTACAGCTATTTCTGCTACTGCAATGAATTTGTTATTATTGCCACTGTAAACCTTTTTTTATGACGTCCTTCGAAATCTGGACAAGTCTTGCGCACTCCAGAAAACGAGTTTTGATTTGAAGAAGCCATTTTTGGTAAGAATTCGCTGATAGTGATGCACCGACTGACACCTTATTGATAGTTATACACTAAATCATTTTTCGAATTTAAACCGACAGACTGTAAATAGAATGCTCAAGTTATCAAAACAATACTGCACGCTTTTAACGCCGGTGCTGGATATACATCTGAATAGTAAACAAAGACGCCCCCCCTCAGCCGCCTCTTCCGAGAACTCCCTCGGCCAATTTTCCCTAGAACTTTTTCAGTCACGCCCATAAGTTATTTAATACATTAGGGTTCACTTTCATATGTGACAACACTGTTCGGGGCGCACCGGCTCTCAGACAGGTAACTAGACAAATATGCATTTTTCTCGATATGAAGCAGTGTTTTAGCATCGATGAAACTTATAGGATACATCCGTCATATCACCGCACATATTGTGTGAAATTCTTAAGAAAAAAAAATCGATTTTCGAGAAAATCGGCTTTTCCTAATTTTCGAAAAATGAACGTCATTTCGTCAATTTTCGAAAATCGACAAATTTTTCTTCAAATTCCAAAAGAGTGCGAAAAACCCTACAAAATGAGACCAAGATAAAGTATTTACGATGATTCGTTCCAAAGATATAGCATTTTTAAGAAAAAAAGTGTGCCTTTTTCAAGAACTTTGGTAGCGCACGATCAAATGTTCAAATAGCCGTAACTTCGTAGCAAGATTTTTTTTTCCAAAACAAAAAAATACGGGTCGCTTTTTTTTCATCAAACAACAACATATTTGAATTTGAAAAAATTCGGCGACATCACGATTTCCATTTTAGCCTTGCCTGCCCGATTTGAGATGGATTCGGTCTGTATGCAATCACCGAACAGTCTCTTCATCTCTTCCAGAACCCACCCCCAGTCAACCCGACTGCAGAGGGTGCGATTTGATGACACGTGGGCTGGGTTCCGCAAGAGATGAAGATTCGGTTTTGGTATCTAAAATCGTGCTTAGATTCCGTATCAATTGAAAAAAAAAAAAGAAAAAGGCTTTGATCGGTACATACGGTTGCTTCCACCTCACGGAGCGCCGCGCCTACTTCATTCTGCAACATATCCCGATACGTTTGACCGTTCAAGTTGCCCTCTATCACGTGAGGTCCAATCAAAACAAGACCCTGAACAATGACTTGTTTTACTTTTTTTTTTTTTCCAATTTGTACTTTCTCTTGTATTCTTCACCTTAATTTTAATTTGATTTTTTATTTCACCCTTGACCTCGTAATGTTTTTCTGTTCTTTGTTTGGCTTATTATTACTATTATTGTTATTATTATTACGACTATTATTTTTGTGTATTTTCACCTGTACTTACTTCTGATCTCACCTTGTTGCTTACCTCTTTCTTCTTTTTTGTGTGTGACTCCATTTAATTACTCTCTTATTACTTTAACTATTATTTATATTTAATGCATGAGTTTTCGTTTTTTGCGTGGTCTACTTCTGTTCCTCGGTGAGGGCTCGAGAGGGATATCTCACTATCCTATGCTCTTTCGCTATAATTTGGCATTATTATTATCATTTTTACTATTATCATTATTATTATTATTATTATTATTATTATTATTATTATTATTATTATTATTATTATTATTATTATTATCATTATCATTATGATTTTCATTCAATGTATGCACTGAGAAAAACATAAATAAATTACATCGTTTGATAGTGAATAGTTATTCATACTTCTCATTCCTACCCTGAGTCTATTTCAATGTGAATAGGTGATGTATGTCAATCATTTCGTAAATAATATCGACAACAGACAATTACGATTCTGGTCGCCAACTACGAATATCTTCATTATTCCAGTACCTGCCTGAAATGACTAGAGGATAACAGGGGTTCAACCCCGAAATGAAAGCAAATAATATTTGAATATAAAATATTAACAATATTTTATTAACAAAATTATTCATTCAATATACAGGGCAAAATGATATTGAATGTCGTTGCGTGGTTATAAAAAAACAAAATTACCAAGTACAATTACAATTATGAAGGTGAAACGGATGAGGAATATTGAGTATTTTCAGAATTAACTGAATCAAAAAATCGTTATGTAGCGATCAGGAAAAAAAAACTACTGTTAATAAAAATGAGGAATATTGAGTATTTTCAGAATTAACTGAATCAAAAAATCGTTATGTAGCGATTAGGAAAAAAAAACTACTGTTAATAAAAATGAGGAATATTGAGTATTTTCAGAAATAACTGAATCAAAAAATCGTTACGTAGCGATTTGAAAATAATTACTGTTTCTAAAAATGAGGAACATTGAGTATTTTCAGAATTAACTGAATCAAAAAATCGTTATGTAGCGATTAGGAAAAAAAAACTCCTGTTAATAAAAATGAGGAATATTGAGTATTTTCAGAAATAACTGAATCAAAAAATCGTTACGTAGCGATTTGAAAATAATTACTGTTTCTAAAAATGAGGAACATTGAGTATATCAAATAAAAAAACAAAATTACCAAGTACAATTACAATTATGAAGGTGAAACGGATGAGGAATATTGAGTATTTTCAGAATTAACTGAATCAAAAAATCGTTATGTAGCGATCAGGAAAAAAAAACTACTGTTAATAAAAATGAGGAATATTGAGTATTTTCAGAATTAACTGAATCAAAAAATCGTTATGTAGCGATTAGGAAAAAAAAACTACTGTTAATAAAAATGAGGAATATTGAGTATTTTCAGAAATAACTGAATCAAAAAATCGTTACGTAGCGATTTGAAAATAATTACTGTTTCTAAAAATGAGGAACATTGAGTATTTTCAGAATTAACTGAATCAAAAAATCGTTATGTAGCGATTAGGAAAAAAAAACTCCTGTTAATAAAAATGAGGAATATTGAGTATTTTCAGAAATAACTGAATCAAAAAATCGTTACGTAGCGATTTGAAAATAATTACTGTTTCTAAAAATGAGGAACATTGAGTATATCAAAATTAACTGAATGATAAAATTATCTCAAAAGACACCTGTCGTGACGTAGTGATGCTAAAGAATGACTGTTGATAAAGATGCGAAATATTGAGTATTTGAAAATTAAATGAATTAAGAAATCCTTACGTAGGGATTGGCAAATAATTACTGTTTATAAAAATGAGGAATATTGAGTATTTTCAGAATTAACTGAATAAAAAAATCGTTATGTAGCGATTAGGAAAAAATAACTACTGTTAATAAAAATGAGGAATATTGAGTATTTTCAGAAATAACTGAATCAAAAAATCTTTATGTAGCGATTAGGAAAAGAAACTACTGTTAATAAAGATGAGGAATATTGAGTATTTTAAAATCAAATGAATTCGAGGAACATTCAGTATTTCTAAATTAATTGAATTATAAAATCGTTACGTAGCGAATTGAAAATAATGACTGTTTTTAAAAATGAGGAACATTGAGTATATCAAAATTAACTGAATGATAAAATTATCTCAACAGACACCTGTCGTGACGTAGTGATGCTAAAGAATGACTGTTGAAAAAGATGCGAAATTGGAAATTAAATGAATTTAGAAATCCTTACGTAGGGATTGGCAAATGTTGAAAAAGATTAGGTGTATTACGTATTTCAAAATAATAATGGTGAATTGAGGATTCTCTAAAATAATGGACCGATTCGAACTCCCTTGATCGCCGCTATCGCAGAATTGCAGAGCTGCCCTGGAGTACGCTGGACTGCTGCTGTGAAAATAAAATGTTAGTATTAGGATACGTATAATTTATTAAAAAACCAATAGGTATATCATTTATGAATCAAGTATAGCGCCATGATTGCTGACTGTACCTTGGCTCACGCCCAGTGTGCGAGATGCTCGAAATGGGCACCCCCAACTTCCAGGCAGCACTGCAACCTGTTGTGCCAATTTCGCAGGGAATTTCTAATCTTGTCAGGCGTAATTTCAGCACAAATTTCCGCAATTCGGGCCGAAAGTTCGTCGAGATTATTAAGGGGCTCGTTCGAATATATTTCGTTTTTTATGTGAGGCCACACAAAACAATCCATGGGTGTCAGGTCGGGTGAACGTGCAGGCCATCGAATTGGTCCGTTTCTCCGACCCATCGACCTGGGAACACCTCGTTCAAGTGGTTTCGGACACCAACAGTGGAGTGCGCGGGTGCTCCGTCGTGCACGTATATCATGGGCCCATCGAGCTACAAGTACGTCAATGAAAATTAATTCAAATGTCCCGTGGTTTTAGCTTCGGCTGACAATTGTTGCGGGGTAACACCTTCAAATAATCATGATTTTTAGGGGGGTTTTATCCTCATCATCCAGATTGTACATCATATTCTATCACTTTCAGTCATCTAAGAGTTACGCCAAATTATCGAAAAATACAGATTCTCTCGGTCCTCGTAAGGAATAAAGGGTATTGGTCTCAAATTGTTAGGAAGAGATTCCATTATGGATTAATCGGCGGGATTTTCGCCATTGCGAAAATAATCCGAGATATTGGTCGAAAATGTATAACAAATCAACGGTTTGATCAACAAATCGGGCAAAATTTCAGGATGCGTTTTTTACTGATTTTGAGTAGAATTTGAGAAAAAAATATGGAATGATTTCGAGATGGTCGGGGTCTAACTCTGGTCGGGATCGCGTGGAATGAACCACATACTTCAGACCCATAGAGTTCCAATACCGCCCAAAAGAAATCAATTTTTTCTAAAATTCAAAGGTGTATAATACCCCACAAGGTTTTTTTCTTTGAATAACCAAACCGTCTCTTAATCTCTTCCAGAACCCACCCCCAGTCAACCCGACTGCAGAGGGTGCGATTTGATGACACGTGGGCTGGGTTCCGCAAGAGATGAAGATTCGGTTTTGGTATCTAAAATCGTGTTTAGATTCAGTATCAATTTGACACAAAAAAAAATACGGCTTTGATCGGTACATACGGTTGCTTCCACCTCACGGAGCGCCTCGCCTACTTCATTCTGCAGCATATCCAAATACGTTTGACCGTTCACGTTGCCCTCTACCACGTAAGGTCCAATCAAAACTCCGTTACAAACGGCGGAATATAGGTTTAGTTTGACTGGCCATTGGGTACGTGTCTGGTACAAGACTCGGGAATTCTCTCGTGACCAGAAGCGGGTGTTCTGGCGATTTGGCGCGCTGCACAATTGAACCGTACTTTCATCGGCGAAACAAATGCGATTCAAAATGCCTGGGTCCGCGTTTATCCGATTAATCATATCTCGAACGAAAATGAGACGATTGTCCAGGTCTGGCCCAATTAACTTTTGATGTACGTTGACCTTGTAAGGGTTGTACTTTTCCGATTTTAGGATTCTCCAGACGGACGACTGGGAGATGTGCACTTGCTGAGCGATTTTTGCAGTACTCGACCGATTATTCACTTCTACGGAAGTGCACACAAAAATTTTCTGTTCCTCGGTGAAGGCTCTAGAGGGATATTTCACTATCCGATGGTCTTTCGCGACGCTCCCAGTTTTGCGAAACAATCGGTACGCGCGCAAAATTGTGGCATGATCCGGGGCCGGCCGGTCAGGATTTTCGATCGCGAATTTTTCAGCGACCTGACGCGCACTAAGATTCGTTGCGTAATCCAACACAAACCCCTTTCTCTCTTCGTCAGTATAAATATAATTTGGCATCACGATGTTAATTTTATGAAACTTTCATAAAATTAACAAAATTTCACACTTAAAAAAAGCTTTTTCACAGCATCATAATTTTGACCGTTAAGAGCATGCTCCAGTCAGCCGTTTCCGTATTTAAAAAATGATGAAGCCTGATATGAACGGGGGGGTGTTTAATGGGTTCCCTAGACGATTTGTATTAAATTGGTAGCTGGCATGAACGTGTATCTCACCAAAATCGAGTAAAATAAGGGTTTTTTGTGTCGCGAAGCGTGGGACCGTCACTTGTTTTCACTGATATCACGGACTACGCATCACAAGGGTGGAAACGAACTATCAAGTGCCCTCAGGAATATAATTCCACTCACATATATCGCAAAACTTGTTCATTTCACTCAACGATGAAGCCTCAGAATTGTTTCCAGAAAAAGACTGAAATTCTCGGTATAAAGCATCCATGTTGGATCGTTTGGCGTTGCTTGTCGGGCCCGTCAGCGCTCCTTTTTCGACGCGCGGGCTCACCGGGAACCAAGCTTACAGTTGTGGCCAACCTTCGTCTCGCGGTCCTGCGTTTCACGAACCGCCGTTCCTTGTTCAGCGCTATGACAGCTGAGCGGGAATTCAAACGGAAATAATTCGGAATAATGATAGTTATAACAATGCATTATTATCATTATTACTTTTATTATGATTATTATTATTACTATCATAATTATAATTTCCGAAATAATAATAATAATAACAATTACTAATTTGAAGGACTCTATCACTCGACATCTTGATAGTGATAGTGAATGTGAAAAACCGTTATCATCCAAGTGACGTGCGTGCGAACCGGACAAGGTAAACACAACAGACTAACGAGGAGTTATGTGGCGAGAAATCAATACTACTATCGATTGTCGATGATAACGGTCACTTGGATGATAACGGTTTTTCCGACTATTCTTCTGTTCTTAATTGTGTTTTTATTCTGTGACTCCGCTACACTCTCCCCATTTTTACTGCTGACCTAGTACAATGTGCTCATTCAACCGCCTTCTGAAGGTAATCCTTTTATTACAGTGATTTGAGTCCAAAACTTACGTTGTCCTCACTTTCATTACAGTCCGACCGCCGTTATCACTTGTGTTTGTCATTATAAGACGTACCCATACTTCTGCTTTCTCGTTTTAAGGTAATTATATATATTGAAATGTACATTCAAAAAACGTCCGTTTTTCCGATAATTAATTTAATTAATAAATAACTTTCCGCAGTTTCTGATGAAGACGACGATTGGTCGTGGAAACGTTAAACCCAATTACTTAGGAGTGGATTAATTGTTTATTTCTCCTCATCCTCTGACTCGACTTGATCGATTTCCATTCAATAACAATTACTATTATGATAATAATTATTGTTATCATTGAAAAAAATTTACTCGCAAGTGGTGAAATTTGTAAATGAAAATGAAAAAAATTTTTTCTTTTTCTACAAAAACTCTAAAAATCTTGTGAAACGCACAGAATAATAAAAATTCCGCATCTTTTGAGAAAATTTTCAAGTGTCATCATAAAAAAATTAGACAGAGCAAAGGTGTAAAGTCGTATATACGCCATTCATTATTATTATTATTATTATTATTATTATTATTATTATTATTTCAGAAACTAATAAAATTCCGATTTTCACAACATGTTCAAGATAAAAAAAAAATAATAATAACAATAATAATAAGTGGCGTATATACGACTTTACACCTCTGCTTTGTCTAATTTTTTTTACGATGTAACTTGAAAATTTCTAAAAAGATCCGGAATTTTGATTGTGCTGTGCGTTTTGCAGGATGTTAGAGTGTTTGTAGAGAAAGAAAAAAAGATCATTATTATTATCATGATAATAATTGTTTATTATTATTATTATTATCATTTCGGAAATTATCATCATAATTATAATGATAATACTAATAACATTTCATTGTTACAACTATTATTATTTCGAATTGTGCTAGGCTAGGTATACGGCTGGCGTTCCGGAGAGAGAGAGAGAGAGAGAGAGAGTAGAGTAGAGTAGAGAGTATTTATTAGATCCTGGAGCAAGCTCCATGAGGACCACAGACAGGAAATACAAAAGAAAATAAAAGATACATCGAGTGCACAACAATAATAAAGATAATAAATAGATTGATAAAATGGATAGATAATTATATAAAGCAGATGAGCGTACATAAAGAAGGGCAAGAAAAGGAATGGAATATAATGAGCGTAAAACATGCAGAAATACGTATAGCAAGGAGAGAGAGAGAGAGAGAGAGAGAGAGAGAGAGCCATACAGTGTTTATAATAAATAATGCAACTATTGTTTCGATAACGCGGTAAGTACTCAAAGTGATAAAAAATAATCGAACAAATGGTAATTGATTATCCGGATCGATCCCTGTTCTATTTTTGCCCTCCTTCGTGCACCAAAGATTATTCTCGCGAATTGTTTGGACTCCGAAATTCAATTGCATTTACAATTGATTCATAGCTGGAAAAATAAAAACAATTTCACCACGAGCAGGGTAAGAAAAATTGCATTGGGTAGCCAGCATTTTGTTCTGGGGGGGGGCACCAGATTTTCTGGGGGGCCGTACCCACCCCTGCCCCCTCCTGGCTACGCCAATGAAATATTGTAACGTATACATCGAATGAAAGGTGAATGAATATCACTCGAGTTGTCTTTATTACATCATTTGTTTATTTTGAACTGCAGGATGTAAAAAAAATTAAATTACATAAATTCGCTTACGATTACTCACACTAGACAAATAATTCGATTTTATAAACCATGGAAAACACATGAGACGTGGTTTGAACATACTTCATGATCATGAGTCACAGGATATTCAAAGATGTTATAATTTATCGTGGTCAGATCGATATGGGAAAGAAAAATAAACCTGAACTAAGTATTGCACCTCTCCTCGTCAACTGTATACCCTACTGGAATGTATGGCGAAAATGACCAGCAGGCTTCACCATTTATTTCTCTCTCCCTAGTCTCTTCGCAGGTACACGGACCCCTCTCTGCCTTTGTTGGTGAAGGTAGCTGGACACTTTGCAGAAACCTGCCCGTGGGCACGGTTTTTCGATAAAAAATTAACATTCCAGCAGCAAACTTGCGGCATGATCAACAATATTTACGTAATACAATAAAATTTCTCGAATTGCAGGTTTCTACGTAAGTTCCAGAGCAGTTTCTATAAAAATTTCAATTAGCTAAAGTAATTGATAATTGAATTTTTTTCAATTACAAATTACAATTGTAATTGGTAATTGAATTTTTTTCATTTACAAATTACAATTGGTAATTGAATTTTTTTCAATTACAAATTACAATTGTAATTGGTAATTGAATTTCTTCCAATTACAAATTACAAAAGTAATTGATAATTGAATTTTTTTCAATTACAAATTAAAAATGTAATTGGTAATTGAATTTTTTGTCGATTACAAATTACTACTGTAATTGGTTTACAAATTACTACTGTAATTGGTAATTGAATTTTTTTCGATTACAAATTACTACTGTAATTGGTAATTGAAATGTAATTAATTACACAATGTAATTGGATGCTGCCCAACACTGATCAAAATCAAGGCCCGGTCCCAGCCTTGCCACGATTACCAGATCCTATACGAACATGCCAGCTGACAATTCTACGGAGCCAGCGGTTGACGTTCGTCGATCATTGGTGAGAACCGACGGTCCACAAAAGACCCTGGTCCCTGATCGAGAGAAGATAATGCAAGTTTGTCGATCATTGCCCCGCTGTGTCTTCACCATCAATCTCCCTCAATTCGGCAAAGTCTCTGTAGTCGATCGTCTCGTAGTATGTCTCCGCTGCGCATCCACTGGAGTCTGAAAGAAGCAAGATTTGTCTTGAATTCCACGTTCTCTCAGAAAATTTCATAATCATCCGTTCAGACGTACTATTCAAACAAACAAGGTCATTTATTTTGGATCATCCTTCAATTGACTAACTACCTTTTCTTAGATAAATCAAAATATTGATCGAATTCTGTGTCACGATTGATTAATCTTGATCTTGATAATCTGAGTACTTTCATACTGCCTACTGACAAACCATCCAGAGTCCATATCTCACATCACACGTTTTAAAATAGAATCTGTGCGAATGTTTTCAACAAATTCTGGCTCGAGATATACACAGAGATAACACTACTGTAGGATCAATAATTTCGTTTTACATTCAAGACCAGTTTTTCCTCTGTATTCGAGCGTACTAGTGAAGCTAATGAGAACAGAAAGAAAAGAAAAAAAACTGAAATAACAAACAGCAAACACGATTGCCGATAACGTACGATACCCATCCGCAGAGTTCTCTAGGATTACTTCTGCTCCGGAACACAGACCTGCGTCGCCGACTCAGCGGCGGTTATTCAGAGAATTTTCCAGTATAAATTCATCCGTCAACGACATTCGTGGGATGATCTCAAAAGTCCGTCTGAACTTCAGCCGTGGCCAGTTTCACCAGGTGCTACCGATATACTCTTCCGGAAAGTCTTCGGCGGTCTATCGACGTGCTCGTTCCGGGTCTGGAACCACTACCTGCATCGGACAAAGATCACATCAGCTTCGATTCTTCGTTGATTCGACTCGTACATCAGGGAAACAAAAAAAGTTAACATACCGCAAACTCGGTGTATACCGAAACACGTTAGTTGTGTTCGACACAGGCTACGGGAGTAGTAATAGGATGGCTGTTTGTAATTCAGTCCGGATTCCCTACGCTCATCGTTTAGCTGCCTCTGCGCCAACTTTCCAACGAGGTCTCATTGGTGTTTCAGCCTTCGCTCCTTTCCCCGCATCTCGCATGACATCTGTCGGAACGATAGACTCACAGTTTCGATTGATAAAAAATACCAACCATCTGAGACGGGACCAAGCGAGCTCGTTGTCGTCGACGGGTAGGTTCGTTCAACGCGCTTCGATGATCCAGCCCGGTCGGGAATAACTCGCAGTATATCCAGCGCCAAAATCCTACCATATGCTCTCTCGTCTGATCCTGACGTCGCCAGACTTTGTCACTCTACGCCTGGGACGGGTACATGAGGAAAAGAGATTTTCCATCACTGCAATTTTACATCGGGATACTTTCCCTATCGTAACTTCGTCAGCAGATATAACGTGGAAGTAATATCTTACCTCGAGTGTTGACGAAGTTTTCCTCCGTAGTCCATCCTCGACCGGACACAGCTGTAGCCGCGTCTTCTGCACTACGTCGTCCCTGTTCATTCTACGAGAATCGAATCTCACTTTGGCAACACGTCTTTCGGATGTCCTGCGAAAGCCGGCAATAACACAACACTCGCGGCTCTTCACCTCCTCGTACCGTCCCAATCCGCACGAGCCAAGTTCAGCTGAGCACTCGACTTGACTCGACGCTACGCCACTGAACTCTCGGCCAGTGTCGAGCATCTTTTCCCGTAACTTACGAACTACACGATGACTGCGACGATCATTACAATTACTTATCACGATACATATCTACATCATAATACTAATTATAATAATAACAATAATGATAATAATGTAAATAATGTAATGATAATAACAACGATTATTACGCCAATCGAAGCTGGAAAAAAAAATTTTTTGACACTGGCCGGTTCAAACACTCGACCTCTGTCTTTCGTGATACGATTGAAATTTTATTCATTCATTTTCATTCGTTTATTTTTTTTTTTTCTACTCGACGCTCCAACGTCACGTAGCTGAATATTGACGAGAGAAATTATGAGCGCGTTACAGGTTCTGAAAAACCTTCACGTCGAATTGCGATCGAGCGGCGAGCTACAGCTACAAATATATTGTAGGTAAATTATCGAGTCTCGCGCGGAACCCGGGCCGCTTCGCGCTCGGGTCGGCCCTGGGCCTCGGTCTCTCAAGCCCCGCGCTCAACGATACCTCCGCGCGGCGTCCCGGTCGAGTCACTCGCTTGCCGGCTTTTGTGCGCGCGCAACTTCTAGCTACCCAACAAGTTCGCGCCGCGATTCCATGTTGAGTGCGATTGATACGTGTACTACGGTAAATCACGACTATAAACGTTACTACGTGGGTTTTATACTTTTGTCTAACGTTTATAAGTTCAGTGAGCTTTTACATATACGTGTCAAAACAATTATTCACGTGCGTGTGCTATAAAAATGAGTCGAGGGTGCACAGCTGCAACAAAAAAACGTCGTTTGTTCGCACCTCGGGTGTCGAAGAAACGACAGGGCAAACGAGAGTGAGTACACATTTTCGATTTGTTGAATATTTCTCGATTGTGATCCCAAAAAACAACAGCATACCTAATCCCGTAATAGCGACTTTGTGCTAATTTCACTATCTCGTGTTGCATAACTGCCATTGTTTGGAAGCCGTCCTTTATTCACAACTGCCTTCTTGAGGTTTCAGAAGGGAATCAGAAGGTTCATTCTCAGCTTTTAGAATTATGGTTACCGGGGTTGTCCATGATTTATGAAGTTTTTTACGTCTGTCGCTATTTATCTCGAAGAGGCTTTTGAAGCTGATGTAACAATTTCGGGGACTGAACGCTAATAAAATATTGTCAGCTGGAATTTATAAATCCGAAGTCTGGAATACTTCACTCCAATCACGCCAATTATTTGGTTACGAGTCGTTGATTGATACCCCATCGCAGAGTTTCTCCTCTGGACTCGACGCGCTCGCGCTGGTCGAACTTACTTACATGGGAAAAAACCTACTATGGAAGCATGCATGGGGGGGCATACCACGCCAGATCGACCTGTCGGTGACCCTTTACCTCTCAGATCTGGACCGTGATTTTTTATATTATTCTTTCTAATATGAATAGCAAATAAATTGTGCCAGTTCTTTGTATTCAACACCTCGTTAGCGACGACCGAAAAATCTGAAAAATTCTTACATAGTCTGTGAATTTTTTTTACCCATATCGCATAATGCGCGTTCCTTCAACCTAATTTTTAGTTTCTTTGATTTTATGAAATGTTATTAGTATTTATTTCATTTACTATATTTCATTCCTTTTATTTTCAACCCTAGCAAAGCTTCGATTATAATGCGATAAATTCTCGGTTTATTCGCTTCCTCCACTTTCGTGTTTGACATTTTTTTGTTCATCAAAAAAGCTCAAAAGAACAGGTTGAAGAAAAAGCTTGCGCATCATTCAATATGGGTTGAAAATTTTCATTTTTGACACAGACTTTTTCAGAATTTTGTAACAAGACCGCTTCCACCAGTGTAACAAGACCGCTGCCACCAGTGTAACAAGCCTAAGCCAGTCAAGTATATTTATAAGGGTTCACCCCGAATAAAGATACAGAAGTATACCGAAGGTCTAAGATATAAATAAAGTAAGTGAGAGTTTCTGCGTAGAACAAAGTAATTATATATCAGCGTTTATTCAAGTATTCAAGTAAGAGTCAGAGTGTACAATATTAACTACTACTAGCTGAGGGGGATGTTATCCTCAAGAGAGTTATTATAGAAGTGAGTCCAGCTAATTCAGTCAAGACTGAAGAAGCCAGCGGGAAGGGTGAGGGGAGTGCATAAGACTGACCAAGCTATCTCACGGTACGCGAAGTATCGGGTGATGCGCCGTCAGGCTTATGCGAAAAGAGTAAGATAGCGGGGTGCAGATATTCTAAGATCTAGTTCACTAAGTCTAAGTCTAAGTCTAAGTCTAAGTGCGTGTGTGTGTGTGTGTGTGTGAGAGTGTGTGAGGGTAGGCGTCGTATGGACCGTGGGACCAGACGTGACAATTTTTTCACATTTTTCGGCCGTGGCCATCGAGGTGTTGTAAAAAAACTTGACAAATGCTGCACGTGCTCAAATTTATATTGAAAAATCTGAAAAACAAAATTCTAATTACAATTGAGAGTTGGAAAATAGTTATTATTTGTGTATCAAGGGCGGAAAGTACTATTTTTTCGAGTGTGCCTTTGGCGGCACGAGCCGAAGGCGAGTTGCTGCGAGCACACTCGCCAAAATAGCATTGCGCCCGTGATGTACACGATGTTTTTCTCATCACCTGGTCTGCAGAAATGCCTCTTTTCATACCGAGTGAGCGGGCAGAAAACAGGATTTTGCGCCCTAGGGCAGGAAAAAGTCTCTTTCGCCCGCTTCTAGCGGGCGGAAAAAGACGTTTCCGCCCGAGGGCGAAAAGACCTGTTTTCCGCCCGCTCAAGAGGCATGAAAAGTGGCATTTTGCGGCCGGGTGTGAGAAAAGGCTATTTTACGAGTATGCAATTTGCGTCACGAGCCGAAGGCGAGTTGCTGTAAAAGCAGACTCGTCATAATAGCCTTGCGCCCATGATGCACACGATGTTTTTCTTAACACCTGGTCTGCAAAAATGCCTCTTTTCAGACCGAGTGAGCGGGCGGAAATCAGCTCTTTGCGCCCGAGGGCAGCTTGCAGCTGGCGAAACGGACAATTTTCCGCCCTAGGGCGAAAAGAGCTGTTTTCCGCCCGCTCACTCGGTCTGAAAAGAGGCATTTTTGCAGACGAGGCAAAACAATTATTTGTGGAAAATTCTAAGTGAATTCCGACCAGTAATTCATTTGCGTTCGATTTCTTGTCCTCGTGTACGCTTCGATTCTATGGAGCTGGAGTTGGGTTCAGAGAACCGCTGCTCCAGCCGCCAAGCCTCAATACTCCGGCGGTCGGGTTACACTAACGTTACGAACTTCAACTTCGGTCCATTTTCCCTTCATTCATTCACACGGTTCAGTCGTCTTATATTATCGAAACAATCGATGATGCAACTTTATGAACATTTCCTATTTTATAATTTTCAAGTTCAAAGTCTTGAGGATCGTCCGCGAAATAATCACGCGGGATATATCAGTAACACGAATACAAGCTTTGTTGGATTGAAAGCTCGTAATGGACCAGTAACATATCAAACAATATGAAGAAAACTCAATCTTTACACCAACAATAGAAAACATGGTTTGCAGCATCACGGGATAGTGAATTACAGAGCTCGTCTTCGCTTTCAATTTCGCCTTTGGGTCATTCCATATCAAATGGTACAATGGTTTCACGCCTATGTCTCTCGATATTACTTTTTAGAGCCGACCGCGCGCTTTGTTTGCATATACCTACTTCACATAAGAAAAGAGTGAATCCGAAATACGCGGTGAAAGAGAAGGCCGGATGTAGACTACTTGATGTGGAAATATCTATACATAGACTAATACATAGAGTAATTTATTTCTTTTTTCTGATTATTTTCAATTTCTAGGGCAGCTTGCCGACGAGCAGCGTTGCCATTAGATTCGCATCTAGGGCACGTGGCAAATGCCAGCACTCGTGATCATATCGAACGGCTGGTGCCATTCGAGAATGATCCACAACCCGAGCAAAGCATTCGAGCCTGCTCGGGTAATGGACTTGAATTTCAGGATCCGCGACCAGGAATAAACATCCCGTCCAGTTTGGATGCTGAGATCGTTATCCAGGATCTGGAACCGGAGCGAAACACCCAAGCCAGCTCGGATACTGAAATACAATTTCAGGATCTTGTTCAGGAGGGTCCGGGAACAGATTGATCGCAACCGACTGAGCTCCCGAATAACGATCACAGTGCATGTATAGAAGAACGAATCGAAGGCCGTCGCATAGTAGATGTCTCCTACATGCTGGACCAGATACACGAAAAATTGGACGAGCACAATCGCGTTTCCAATTGCCCACCCCGAGAGCTCATTCAGATAAACTCACGTCAGTACGGATTACAAACGCAAATTTTTTTCCAATGTCAGTTATGTAAGTTTCAGTACAGCATCTGGACGAATCGTACTGGCGATGATACGATGGCGATCAACCAATGTGCTGTCGCGGGAACGATTGCCATAGGAATCGGATATTCGCAGATGCAGGAATTTCTGGCCTCTATGAATATCCCCTGCATGTCGCCGTCGACATACCGAAAAAACGACATGAAGATAGTTGAAGCTTATGAGCACGCTGCACTTTCTGAAATGTCGCGAGCAGGTGCGGAAGCGAGAAAACTGGCTCTCGAGAGAGGTGATTTTATAATCCACGAAGGTGAGAAAATCCCATTCATCACCGTTATAGCAGATTGTGCGTGGATGAAACGATCGTACAATACAGGTAAATATGATTCCTTGTCTGGTGTTGCTACGATCGTTGATGCATTTACGGGAAAGGTGATTTTCATGGGCGTGCGTAATAAATTTTGTTTCGTTTGCGAACGGGCCGCACGTCTTGACACTACACCGAATCCTCACGCTTGCTTTAAAAATTATGGCCGCGATCAAGCTTCCACGGGAATGGAGGCTGATATATTAGTAGAGGGATTTCAAACAAGCGTTGATATGCACGGTCTGATTTACAAGACGCTGATCGCAGACGGCGACAGCAACACTTATAAATCGATTCGAGACAACAACCCGTACGGAAAGTACAGCATAGTCGTCGAAAAAAAAGAGTGCGTTAATCATCTGCTGCGAAATCTGACCCGAAAGGTCAAAGCCGTAGCTCAAACCCCTGGCCCTAACATTGCAAATTTGAAAAAATTGGTGAAGGGTAGCGCTAAGAAATTTCGGGACACGATTGAAGCGGCAGCGAAGTATCGTCGGGCTTTTGTAGATAACAATCTTGCTAGTCAAATAGCTTTATTGAAAAAAGATGTCCTGAACGCACCGTGCCACGTTTTCGGTGACCACCGAAAATGCAACCAACTGGACGGTTTTTGTGTCGAGCAGACCACTGATAAAGCTCTGCAAGACATCGAGGCCCTCAGAGTAGCCGGACTTTTCGACAAGCTGGAAACTGCGATTGAGTTCTTAGCCCATCATTCTGACAGCTTGATCTATCATGCCAATAACAATCCTGCTGAAGCATTCAATTCGATTGTTTGCAAATTGAATGCTGGTAAAAGGCTCAATCTTGGTATGAGGGGTTCGTTCCAAGGTAGATGTGCTGGGGCGGTTTTGCAGTTCAATAATCAAAATATTTTGACAGATTTGCACCGAAGCGAAGGCATGACCCCACCTGCCATCGCAGTGACAATGGAAGCCCGGAGGCAACGTAAGGTGGTCAATAACTCGATAATCAGGCAGAGGACCAAAGAAGCTCGAGCACATCTACCTGAGACCACCAGGAGACAACAGGGTCGTGATCAAAATTACGGCCCTAATGCAGAGAAGCCTGATATGTCCGTTGAGGCATACAACGACAAGTTGGCAGGATATCTAGCAGATCTGAAGAAGAACCAAGAAAACCGGGTTGACATTGAGAGATCCACGAGAGGTCAGGCCGATAACGGAATTTGGAAATCGACACGTTCCAAGATGTTGACGGCGTCAAATTTCGGTAAAGTCTGTCGCATGAGAGAAACCACGCTGTGTGCTGGTACCGTGAAAAGCATTCTTTACCCTACGGTGAAGAGCACGCCAGCTATGATGTGGGGTAAGGAAAAGGAACCTGACGCAATCGCAGCGCTTCAAGAAAGATTAGCTGACGAAGGTAACGCTGTTCCTATCACGCCGTGTGGACTGTTCATCGATAGTGATCTAGAATGGTTGGGAGCTACTCCAGACGGTATCGTGAACGAGACCACTATCGTGGAAGTAAAGTGTCCTTACTCTGCAAAACATCTGCACCCCGAAGACGCTATTCAGCAACGCGTTGGCGGGGTTGATAGGTACTTTGATCCCAATGATCCAACTAAAATGAATGTCTCGCATCATTTCTATTATCAAGTACAGGGACAGCTGCACGTTACCCAAGCCGAAGTTTGTTACTTCGCCGTGTGGACGCCACTGGGACTGAAGTACGTCATAGTACACCGCGATGACGAGTTTTGGAACCAGCAGATGGAACGATATCTGACTCGGTTCTACAAACAGTGCCTGCAGCCAGAAATGATAGACGGCCGATTCTGCCGCAGAATGCCGATTCGAGAACATGACTACATTCTACAAGCGAGACGGTCAAAAAGTCAGGCTGCAGTAGCATCAAAAGCGGGCAGTCACGTGGCTATGAGTGTGATTGCCGGGCCCGACTCGGCTACCGCGTCAGAAACAAATGACGAACCTGAATCATTGCTGTCTGCTGGCACACCGTTTAAAATTCCACCGAGGCAGAACGGCAAGAGAAGAGTTGCGCCAACGAAATTGATTCGAACGCAAGGGGATTCCGATAGTTGGAGCGTGACATCGTCGGAGGAGTACCTCTCGGATACCGGATCAGTACCGCGTCTGAAGCTAACGAAACGCAAAGTTGGAGACCAAGAAGTTTGGTCCGTATCGTCTTCAGATGAGGAAGGTTTATCGAGACGCAGAGTACGAATTCCTCCGGTTAAACTGGTCAGAAGAACGACTAGGCAGGGAGAACGTTGGAGTGCCTCAAGTATAGATGAGCCAGAATCATCGAACGAGCAGGCATGGAACGGTACACTAACGACCGCGGAACCGACACGACCTAATGATGCACCCTGGGTGGTTGTAACGGATGACGGTAACGCAGGAGTCCCAAGTGCAACTGAGTTTGAAATCCTGGAAACAATCAATAAAAATGCTACCATCGACGTCCTTCGAGGAAATATTTTATCAGAAAATATTCTGCTGAATGACACGTCGATCGATTCATTTTTGTACCTGATTGCAGACAAAACGGACTTCAAAATTGCAAGTGCACTTTTGGTAGCGTATCCACGGTTCATCACGCCTTCGTGCACGTCACGTGATATCAACATCATTGGAGGTAACACTTCAGGACATTGGCGTTGTACGTATTTCGATGGAAATCAGCTCCTTGTCTATGACAGCCTAGGCTGTAATAAGTTTCAGTTACTGGCTGCCGACGAGCGACACTTCATCAATTCACGGTATAGAACCCTGAAAACCGACAACATCGCGTTTCCAGTTGTCCAAAGGCAGCCGGACGCGTACAGCTGTGGAGTGTATTCAGCAGCTTTCGCTACAACAATAATTTTAGGTGGGAATCCTTCCAACGAGTCATACTCCATGGACGTAATGAAAATGAGAAATCATTTCCTACAAATACTTGTGAGTAAGACATTTTCGGCCTTTCCAAGCCTGTAACTTCGAACGAAGGCATGACCAGATCTGATCGTATACGTTAGTAGTCGATTGGGCCACCTTTTGCTGACTATAATCCATCCCGTCAGAACTACTCCCAGTTCGTTACTTTTCCTCGTTAATATTTCTTTCACTTTCGATTTCAATGTCACGCGAGGGGGATGACATGCTCTCAAAACTACCCCCGTCAGAACTCCTCCCGGTTCGTTACTTTTACTCATCCATATGTCTTTCACTTTCAATTTTAATGTCACGCGAGGGGGATGACATGCTCTCAAAACTACCCCCGTCAGAACTCCTCCCGGTTCGTTACTTTTACTCATCCATATGTCTTTCACTTTCAATTTCAATGTCACGCGAGGGGGATGACATGCTCTCAAAACTACCCCCGTCAGAACTACTCCCGGTTCGTTACTTTTACTCATCCATATGTCTTTCACTTTCAATTTCAATGTCACGCGAGGGGGATGACATGCTCTCAAAACTACCCCCGTCAGAACTCCTCCCGGTTCGTTACTTTTACTCATCCATATGTCTTTCACTTTCAATTTCAATGTCACGCGAGGGGGATGACATGCTCTCAAAACTACCCCCGTCAGAACTACTCCCGGTTCGTTACTTTTACTCATCCATATGTCTTTCACTTTCAATGTCACGCGAGGGGGATGACATGCTCTCAAAACTACCCCCGTCAGAACTACTCCCGGTTCGTTACTTTTACTCATCCATATGTCTTTCACTTTCAATTTCAATGTCACGCGAGGGGGATGACATGCTCTCAAAACTACCCCCGTCAGAACTACTCCCGGTTCGTTACTTTTACTCATCCATATGTCTTTCACTTTCAATTTCAATGTCACGCGAGGGGGATGACATGCTCTCAAAACTACCCCCGGTTCTCCAACTTTTTTCCGCTTTACCCTTTGTCTTATTTACGGAATCCCGGTTACGCAATTGTTGTGGTTCATTGAAACCATATCGACTCTTTGATATTTTTTGTTCTTCTTTCTTCACGAAAGATCTAGTCGCAGTTTCTCATTTCTTCACCGGAATGACTGGGCTGTCCGACTAGAAAATGTCGCAGTTTCTCATTTACTCACCGGAATGACTGGGCTGTCCGACTAGAATATGTCGCAGTTTCTCATTTACTCACCGGAATGACTGGGCTGTCCGACTGGAAAATGTCGCAGTTTCTCATTTACTCACCGGAATGACTGTCCGACTGGAAAATGTCGCAGTTTCTCATTTACTCACCGGAATGACTGGGCTGTCCGACTAGAATATGTCGCAGTTTCTCATTTACTCACCGGAATGACTGGGCTGTCCGACTAGAAAATGTCGCAGTTTCTCATTCCCTCACCGGAATGACTGGGCTGTCCGACAAAAACTACAAGGGAGACAACGTCAATTAGCCTCCACGTGGCGTCTCCTGGAAATACTCATCATCATGTGAGTAGCTAATAATTGACTTTTTCAGCTCACGCCGATACCATACGAAGACTCTGTTTATGGAAAACCATTTACACCTCCACCGAACGTACGACATCTCGGCCCGCCACATGAGCGGGAAGTCATACTTTCCGTCCCGGGGGGTGGAGGAAAAAAGTATACCGCACGCGGGAGGAAAAAAGACTACCCCAAATTGCGGTTTTGACACCCTCGCCTTCCGGCTCGGGTGTCAAACTAACGCGCAGTTTAGGACAGCCTAATTTCCTACCCTTGCCGCGTGATGTATACACTGTAAAAAATATGGTGTTGATTGTGTTTAGAATTTAACACCGTTTCAACACAGCGAAGAATTCTATAGTGGTTCACCCCGTTCTGTGTCAAATCACAACCAATCGGTGTTTTTTTTTCTGAACTGACTATGATTAGTGTTGAATTTGACATCGAACGGGGTCTTATGACTTCAAACGGGGTGGACCACTATAGAATCCGCGCATTTTTTACAGTGTACTTTCATAGGTAGGTGGGTGTATATATGATTGGAATTATACAATATTCATCAACAAGAAAGTGCAAATAAGACCTGGCGGCGAACATGGCTGACAGGTGAAAAATGAACCCTTCCATCTACGTGCCTAGTTGAGAAACTTGTGTCATTCTGTAAATTTGACTTGGCGATGAACTAAATAAAGAGTATGGATTATTCATGATACCGTGCATAGCAAGACGATTGAAGATCAAAATAGTTATGTTCAGTTCTACCTAAAAAGTAATTACCAAAAGTAGATAATTCCTGTAGTAGCAATTGCGTACGCAATAAAAATCTTTTTTATGTACCGTAAACTGATCGAGGGATAATGAAGGGGGGACTGTAATGAAAAGGAAATAAAATATTTTAGAATTATTACATTATTTGTTTTTTATTTTTGTTATGTTTGTTATTTTTTATTTAAAAATATAATATTTTTTTACCCCGCCACCCCAACCCCTGCCCCCTCCGCCACCCCCACCTCTGCCCCCTCTTCCGCCACCCCACACTGCCCCGTCCTCCACCACCCCACCTCTGCCCCCCTCTTCCGCCACCCCCACCTCTGCCCCTCTTCCGCCACCCCCACCTCTGCCCCCTCCTCCGCCGCCCCCACCTCTTGCCCCTCTCCGTCACCCCCTCCTCCGCCACCCCACCTCTGCCCCTCTTCCGCCACCCCACCTCACCCTCTCCCCCGCCACCCGACCTCTGCCCCCTCTTCCGCCACCCCCACCTCTGCCCTCTCCCCCGCCACCCCCACCTCAGCCCCTTCTCCGTCACCCCCTCCTCCATACGCCCCACCCGCTTTCCCCTCCTCCGTCCACCCCCTCCTCCTCCACTTGCCCCTCTGCCCCCTCCTCTTCGTCTCACAGACCATTCCACCTAGAACGAAGATAAGAATTCGAATGACAATGCATTGGCACTACAGTTATGTTGCTGAGAAAATATGTCAAGTCAATTTACTTTCATTGTTTACTCTGTGATTTGCCTCGACAAAGCTAGTATAGTATATATTATGCAACTAGGAGGCAAGGACCGTTATCTCCTCGTTGCACACAACAATCCGACACCTGACTGCGAATGCATATGTGCGGACTCTAGAGGTGTACAATAATAACACAGCTACTTTTGGTACCGAAAACTACCATTGAAAAACGCGTGAATCATACTCGCGATATACGAAGTTATATCATTATTATTGTTACTATCATTATAGTAGATGTATAATTACACTCACGCATCGTTCCTTTTTTTGTTGTTGGAGGGGCCCGGCTGCTGCCCCTCTGCCTTTCTCTTCTGGGACTGAAAGATGAAATAGATTAATCCAATTTATAAATTTATAAATTTTACTGCCGCGTGTGTTGCAGGTAGTACTGATGGAAGCAGGTTCCCATTATCACACAATTCGACTATTTCTTTTCAGGAACTTGACAAATTATCAAATCTGATTTTCCCTTACTTATAGACCCACATTTGCATTCTCTGACGTTATCTCCTTCAAATTCATGCTACATAATAGTTGAACAACATGATTATGACTTATTGGTTTTCATCAATTATAACCACCTGTTTCATTTCCTAATTCGCATAACAAAAATGATTCCGAATTACATGATGTTGGTAGACCCGTACACTCTGTTACCAATATGAAGAATTAGATCTTTCGGAATTAGTTTTATGCGTCACAACCAGTAGCATGATTCACAATTTCAGAAACCAATTTCACTTCCAAAACCATTTTAGTATGTGACGAAAGTATGGGGGGTTCCATGGCATTTCACCTAATCGGTGAAGGTCACCGACGCCGATCTTGATGTCAATTTTTTTCTCAACTCGTGCATCGAAAAGAGTGAACACGTGTTTGGCCGTTTTTCGATTCAGCCATGTTTTCTATTTTTTTGAATTTTCCAATTTTTCATCCTTTTCGCAAACGGACTTTTTTCAACTGGCTCTAACTTCAAGAGCTTTGACTTTTTTCGAAAAATGGTAAGGACATAAAATGTGCCAAAAAGACCGAGATTTTCGAAAAAAAATTGCACAATCTTTTCCAACTACACCGTTCTGGGATATTTTTGATAATGGAGAAAAAATCAATATATTATTTATTTGGACACCTTCGATTTTCCTGAAACTTTTTACCTGAAATCAACCACTTATAATCAAGTTATCCTCCAAAGGAAATTATGGGCCTCGGATTCGTTCGGAAGTTACACCATCATAGGTGCCAAAAAATCGGACAATCGCAAGAAATCTCAGGGAAATCAGTTTTATCAATTTTAATTTCGACAAGAAAAGCGTACTTGATGAAAAATTGAATATTGATGATTGAAATGATTGAATTTGAACTATTCAACTATTTCAATATTATACTATCATTAGTTAAACTATTGTAGTCGCTTTTTTATCGGATGATTCATCGAAATTTCGAGATCTCAGCATTTATACGGTTGAATTTTTCAGTATACAAGATAATTTGTTTTGTTGCGAGCTTGAGTTCTGATTGAGTACTACCCCAGCTCGCTCTTCTGTTCGCTGCAACCGTCGATAATGTCAACGTTGACGTACACTTGAAGTTTTATTTCGAATTTCGCGAATCTAGAACTTATTTTATGATCGGAACCACGTGAAAACTTAGTATCTACATTCATAAATGTACGTGAAAATATACTTGGCACGGTAAAAAAATTATAATCTCTTTTTTTTTCACGACGTCGGGTATTTTTTGAAAAATTTCATTTTTCAGCAAACACTGATTTTTGGAACATGAGAACTTGTCTGCTCAAAGTTAAAATTGATTTCCCTTATATTGCGATTTGTCCGATTTTTTGGCACCTATGATCGTGTAACTTCCGAACGAATCCGAGGCCCATAATTTCCTTTGGAGGATAACTTGATTATAAGTGGTTGATTTCAGGTAAAAAGTTTCAGGAAAATCGAAGGTGTCCAAATAAATAATATATTGATTTTTTCTCCATTATCAAAAATATTGTTCGGGGAAAGGTTATTATAAAATAGATTGGAGTAGACATTAATTTGGGCTTTATTGAATAACTCATCTGAGTCGCTCGAGAGGCGAACTCTAACTGAACGTACATGGTGTAAACATAATGGTTCGGACAATACATCTCGCATACGTATCGCACACACACATTAGCGTCTCACACATACTTCAGCTCAATACCTTCGCATTTCCCCAACACCTCCCCTCGAAGTCTTGAGTGTAGCTTTAATCTTCATTCAAATTTATCATACCCAAACCAATCAGACATTTTTCGTGTTTTGGTCCGCTTAGTCCTTTTGTTAAAACGTCCGCAGGCATTTTGTCTGTTGACAAGTACTTTATTTCAATTTTGCCTTTTGCGAATGCCTTTCGAACAAAGTGGTATTTTATCGCGATGTGTTTTGTCTTTGGACGATAACTTTTATTTTCGACCAGTTTTGAAGCGCCTATATTGTCGTTCAAAAGCACTACGCAATTGATTTCGCTTACAACACCCAATTTGTTCACCAGGCTTTGTAGATACACTGATTCTCTCGCAGCCTCTGTCAATGCCATGTATTCGGCCTCTGTGCTAGATAATGCTACCGTCTTTTGTTTGCGTGCTTCCCAACTTACTACTGAGCCAGCTAGTAAGAAGGCGAATCCCGAATAAGATCTTCGATCCACTATATTAGCACCCCAGTCGGCGTCGACTACCCCGAATAATGGTATGCCTGTCTTAACGTACGACAAGCCGTACTCCATGGTACCCTTTAAGTAGCGTAAAATGCGTTTGGCCGCTTTCCAGTGTTCACCATTATAAGATTTGTTGAATTGACTCAAATAATTAACTGAGTAGGAAATATCCGGTCTATTGGTAACAGCCAAGTACATTAACGCGCCTATTAGACGTTGGAAGGGATACTTGCTCATCTCGCTCTCACTCACGCACTCTGGCTTATCCAGTTTACAATTCATTTCGATCGGCGTGGATGCCGGCTTGCATTCACTCATCCCAAAATGATCTAGCAGTGCCTTGATGTAATCTGTTTGTTTTATGTTTACATTGTATTTGTTATCACGCGAGAATTCGATACCGAGACAACGGTTAACTCTGCCTAGGTCTTTGGTTTCGAATGCTTTTGACAAGTCCCTTTTTGTTTCGTTTATCCAATTTAAATCGTTAGACGCGATCAACAAATCGTCTACATAGATTGTGATTAACATGATGCGATCTTTCTTGTTGCATGCAAGCATACATGGGTCTTGTGGCAGTGATTCGAAACCAAGTCTGTTAAGCTTATTGACTAATTTCTTATGCCACTGTACTCCCGACTGACGTAGGCCATACAACGATTTTTTCAGCAGGCATACACAATCGTCACATGCATCCAATTCACTGCTCCAACGATTAGCTATTTCTCTTACGATTTTGTCGCGCGCACTTTTGATATTAGAACCTACAGGCTCGTGATTGAGAACTTTAGATAGCACTCCACGCAATTCTTCGGGCACTTCCATATACACATCCTCTTCGAGGTCTCCGTTGAGATAAGCGGTGACGACGTCCAGGTGATGCACATCTAGTCCCAACTCTGCGGACAATGCTACCAGAAGTCGTATCGATGTCGATCTCGCAACTGGAGAATAAGTTTCGCGGAAATCCTCCCCTGGCTTTTGGGAGCATCCCTTCGCTACCAGTCGTGCTCTTTTCTTTTCTGTGTCTCCGTTTTTCTTCGTACAAAATACGAATCTACTGCCAATAACTTTCCTGTTTGGCGGTCGTTTGACGATTTCCCACGTACCATTTTTGATCTGGGCGATGTATTCATCTTCTAACGCGACTCTCCAGGCCTCAGCATCCTTCGATTTTTCCGCTTCTCGCCATGTTGCTGGATCTTCGGTCAGAGTGAAGTTTGCTGCTTCTATGAATACATCATCGTCTTCTTTTTCTCCTGTCTCAACATCGCATTTTTCTTCATCTTCATCTTCATCTTCGACTGTCTCTGAGTCGTTGTCTTCATCATCTTCGGTGGCGGGTTCATCGATGGTTGCATACTGTTTTCGCGGTCTTCCCGCTGATCCCGTGCGTATGAGTCTCGGGCGGCCTCTACCCCGCTTGGAGGGTTGAGCCAATGTTTCCCACGAAGCTGCG
The DNA here is from genome assembly GCA_018257835.1 of Euura lappo. Taxonomy (NCBI): domain Eukaryota; kingdom Metazoa; phylum Arthropoda; class Insecta; order Hymenoptera; family Tenthredinidae; genus Euura; species Euura lappo. Next base: position 48,118 of record JAEUYN010000109.1, read on the forward strand.
GCTGCTCTCTTCTGTGCACGTCTCTCGTGCATTGGAGAATGTCTCGTCGGAATGTTGACCGGACGATTCTCACTTTCGCCTTCTTCAAATACCTCGTCGCCGCAATCGTCATTTTCCTCAAAAATCTCGCGATATTCATTTTGGAAACCCGACGCACTCATGAAACTCACGTCGCGACTAACTATTGTTTTCCTGGATTTTGGCATATAAATCCGATATGCTTTACACTCCTTGGAATAACCGACGAAGATACCTTGTTCTGACCTTGAGTCAAATTTCCCCTTGTTTTGTCTTTTATCCAACACGTATGCCTTCGATCCGAAGACTTGGAAGTACATCACCGTAGGGGTTTTTCCCTTCCACAGCTGATGCGGTATTTGACCGGCAAGCGCACTCGTTGGGCATCTATTCCGCACATATGTAGCGGTATTAATCGCTTCTGCCCAAAACGCGGGTGGTGCACCCGCTTGACGCATCATGCATCTTCCCATCTCGAGCAGCGTGCGATTTTTGCGCTCGGCTACGCCGTTTTGCTCGGGCGTATATGGAACAGTCAAACGTCTCTGTATACCGTTGGTTTTCAAATACGTGTCAAACTCATGATTCATGTAATACTCTCTGCCGTTATCTGTTTGCAACGTTTTGATTTTCTTACCGGTAAATGTCTCCACTTCAGCCTTATAATCCTTGAACGCGTTGAAAACTTCACTTTTGTGCTTTACGAAGTAGGTTTCACACCACCTAGTTTTATCGTCTATAAACGTAACGAAAAATCTCTTTCCCGAAAAAGATGGATGGCGCATAGGGCCACACACATCCGAGTGAACTATTTCTAATTCCTCTTTCGTACGTTCGTCCTCGCATTTTTTGAAGGGTTTACGCGTTTGTTTTTCACTTAGACATATTTCGCACTCAGCCAACTTTTCATCGGCTTTTATGTTTAAACCGTGCACTAGTCCCTTTTTTGCCATCACTTTTAGGTCACGCTCGTTCAAATGTCCCATTTTTTCGTGCCATTCGTCGATGGATCTCTTTTGTTTAGGGTTTTGTTCCGCGGTATTCGCACTGTTCACACTTTTCTTCAGGTAATATAAATTACCAACTCGATCTGCGCGTAATACCACTTGTTTGTCTTTGTCTATCACGATTGCTTCTTTCTCACTGAATGTCACTTCGTGTCCACGATCTGTCATCTTTGAAACAGATAGCAAATTTGTACGTAAGTCCGACACATAATACACTTTTTCAATGTTTATTTCCTTGTCTCTATTATCTGCGTCGACGGTTACGCGCACATTACCTTTCCCCGTAATACGTGTACTCTCACTATTGGCCAGGTTCAATTCTGTCTGGATGTGAGTGAAACTCTCGAACATCTCTTTGTCGTTACACATATGACTCGTACATCCACTATCTATACACCACTCACTTTTGTTAGTGTGACTGTACAACACCTCTTCGGTTGTGGCTAACAGTGTTGATACCTGACTCGTATCTTTCTCACTCGTCGAATTATCATCGTTATCCTCACACTTTCGCACACTTGGCCTTTGTTTTGGATATTTCGACCGACAATATTTAGCTATGTGGCCCACACGACCACATCTGAAACACTCTGTCCCTGTCCTGTTGCTCTGGCCGGCGTCTGTGTCATATTTCGCGGGTTTGAACGGCGGCTTTGTGTGCGTGTTTGCTTTCTTCAAGTACATCGCACCTTGTCCATTGATTTCACACGACTTGCGTCCCTGATAATCTTCCATTATCTTCACCTTCAAAATTTCCGTTGTCGGCAACTCATCACGCGTTTCCATGGCGGTTCTAAACATATTGAACGAATCCGGGAGGCTGTAAAGCAACAAAATTGCCAACAGCTCGTCTATCACCACCAATCCGATCTCCCTCAATTTTTTGACTGCGTCAAAGAAATCTGACAAATGTTTCTTGAGATCGTCTTCCTCCTGCATGCGTGTTAACACAAGTCTCTTCAACAATGTCGCCTTTCTCGCAGGTCCGCTTGATTCATACATGGATTTTAGTTTATCCCAAATATCTTTCGAAGATCCCATACCATCGAGAGCTACAAGCTCGCTCGAAGCGACAGCCAACACGATGTCCGATTCCGCTTTCCCGTCCATCTTCGACCAGTTTACGTAGTCTGACGCGGTCGGCAGTGGCTTGGGTTTCGCTCCTGTCACGTATTCCCACAGATCATTTTTTCTGAGGATTGCGCGCATTTGGATCTTCCAAGTATCATAATTACTCCCATCTAATGGGTCGATTTTGACCGTAGCCATGTTTCACAAGTTCAACACACAATTCAAAATGTCTCGCTTATAGTCTCAACGGTCTTCCCGTTTCGCTTTTCACACACGGAATTCAATTGCCCCTGCACACTCCATGTCTACCCACTCAACAAATTACTTGGTACCCGTGCAATTCTTATTTGGTTACGATCTGGGCCCATAACCTGTTCGGGGAAAGGTTATTATAAAATAGATTGGAGTAGACATTAATTTGGGCTTTATTGAATAACTCATCTGAGTCGCTCGAGAGGCGAACTCTAACTGAACGTACATGGTGTAAACATAATGGTTCGGACAATACATCTCGCATACGTATCGCACACACACATTAGCGTCTCACACATACTTCAGCTCAATACCTTCGCATTTCCCCAACAAATATCCCAGAACGGTGTAGTTGGAAAAGATTGTGCATTTTTTTTTCGAAAATCTCGGTCTTTTTGGCACATTTTATGTCCTTACCATTTTTCGAAAAAAGTCAAAGCTCTTGAAGTTAGAGCCAGTTGAAAAAAGTCCGTTTGCGAAAAGGATGAAAAATTGGAAAATTCAAAAAAATAGAAAACATGGCTGAATCGAAAAACGGCCAAACACGTGTTCACTCTTTTCGATGCACGAGTTGAGAAAAAAATTGACATCAAGATCGGCGTCGGTGACCTTCACCGATTAGGTGAAATGCCATGGAACCCCCCATACTTTCGTCACATACTAAAATGGTTTTGGAAGTGAAATTGGTTTCTGAAATTGTGAATCATGCTACTGGTTGTGACGCATAAAACTAATTCCGAAAGATCTAATTCTTCATATTGGTAACAGAGTGTACGGGTCTACCAACATCATGTAATTCGGAATCATTTTTGTTATGCGAATTAGGAAATGAAACAGGTGGTTATAATTGATGAAAACCAATAAGTCATAATCATGTTGTTCAACTATTATGTAGCATGAATTTGAAGGAGATAACGTCAGAGAATGCAAATGTGGGTCTATAAGTAAGGGAAAATCAGATTTGATAATTTGTCAAGTTCCTGAAAAGAAATAGTCGAATTGTGTGATAATGGGAACCTGCTTCCATCAGTACTACCTGCAACACACGCGGCAGTAAAATTTATAAATTTATAAATTGGATTAATCTATTTCATCTTTCAGTCCCAGAAGAGAAAGGCAGAGGGGCAGCAGCCGGGCCCCTCCAACAATAAAAAAAGGAAAGATGCGTGAGTGTAATTATACATCTACTATAATGATAGTAACAATAATAATGATATAACTTCGTATATCGCGAGTATGATTCACGCGTTTTTCAATGGTAGTTTTCGGTACCAAAAGTAGCTGTGTTATTATTGTACACCTCTAGAGTCCGCACATATGCATTCGCAGTCAGGTGTCGGATTGTTGTGTGCAACGAGGAGATAACGGTCCTTGCCTCCTAGTTGCATAATATATACTATACTAGCTTTGTCGAGGCAAATCACAGAGTAAAGTATCTAGACACAATGAAAGTAATTGACTCTTGACATATTTTCTCAGCAACATAACTGTAGTGCCAATGCATTGTCATTCGAATTATCTTCGTTCTAGGTGGAAATGGTCTGTGAGACGAAGAGGAGGGGGCAGAGGTGGGGGTGGCGGAGGAGGGGGTGACGGAGGAGGGGAAAGCGGTGGGGGCGGCGGAGGTGGGGGTGGCAGGGGAGAGGGCAGAGGTGGGGGTGGCGGGGGAGAGGGCAGAGGTGGGGGTGGCGGAGGGGGCAGGGGTTGGGGTGGCGGGGGCAGAGGTGAGGGAGGCGGGGGAGGCGGGGTAAAAAAATATTACATTTTTAAATAAAAAATAACAAAAATAACAAAAATAAAAAACAAATAATCTAATAATTCAAAAATATTTTATTTCCTTTTCATTACAGTCCCCCCTTCATTATCCCTCGATCAGTTTACGGTACATAAAAAAGATTTGTATTGCGTACGCAATTGCTACTACAGGAATTATCTACTTTTGGTAATTACTTTTTAGGTAGAACTGAACACAACTATTTTGATCTTCAATCGTCTTGCTATGCACGGTATCATGAATAATCCATACTCTTTATTTAGTTCATCGCCAAGTCAAATTTACAGAATGACACAAGTTTCTCAACTAGGCACGTAGATGGAAGGGTTCATTTTTCACCTGTCAGCCATGTTCGCCGCCAGGTCTTATTTGCACTTTCTTGTTGATTAATATTGTATAATTCCAATCATATATACACCCACCTACCTATGAAAGTACACTGTAAAAAATGCGCGGATTCTATAGTGGTCCACCCCGTTTGAAGTCATAAGACCCCGTTCGATGTCAAATGCAACACTAATCATAGTCAGTTCAGAAAAAACAACACCGATTGGTTGTGATTTGACACAGAACGGGGTGAACCACTATAGAATTCTTCGCTGTGTTGAAACGGTGTTAAATTCTAAACACAATCAACACCATATTTTTTACAGTGTATACATCACGCGGCAAGGGTAGGAAATTAGGCTGTCCTAAACTGCGCGTTAGTTTGACACCCGAGCCGAAAGAGCGAGGGTGTCAAAACCGCAATTTGGGGTAGTCTTTTTTCCTCCCGCGTGCGGTATACTTTTTTCCTCCACCCCCCGGGACGGAAAGTATGACTTCCCGCTCATGTGGCGGGCCGAGATGTCGTACGTTCGGTGGAGGTGTAAATGGTTTTCCATAAACAGAGTCTTCGTATGGTATCGGCGTGAGCTGAAAAAGTCAATCATTAGCTACTCACATGATGATGAGTATTTCCAGGAGACGCCACGTGGAGGCTAATTGACGTTGTCTCCCTTGTAGTTTTTGTCGGACAGCCCAGTCATTCCGGTGAGGGAATGAGAAACTGCGACATTTTCTAGTCGGACAGCCCAGTCATTCCGGTGAGTAAATGAGAAACTGCGACATATTCTAGTCGGACAGCCCAGTCATTCCGGTGAGTAAATGAGAAACTGCGACATTTTCCAGTCGGACAGCCCAGTCATTCCGGTGAGTAAATGAGAAACTGCGACATTTTCTAGTCGGACAGCCCAGTCATTCCGGTGAAGAAATGAGAAACTGCCACTAGATCTTTCATGAAGAAAGAAGAACAAAAAATATCAAGGAGTCGATATGGTTTCAATGAACCACAACAATTGCGTAACCGGGATTCCGTAAATAAGACAAAGGGTAAAGCGGAAAAAAGTTGGAGAACCGGGGGTAGTTTTGAGAGCATGTCATCCCCCTCGCGTGACATTGAAATTGAAAGTGAAAGACATATGGATGAGTAAAAGTAACGAACCGGGAGTAGTTCTGACGGGGGTAGTTTTGAGAGCATGTCATCCCCCTCGCGTGACATTGAAATTGAAAGTGAAAGACATATGGATGAGTAAAAGTAACGAACCGGGAGGAGTTCTGACGGGGGTAGTTTTGAGAGCATGTCATCCCCCTCGCGTGACATTGAAATTGAAAGTGAAAGACATATGGATGAGTAAAAGTAACGAACCGGGAGTAGTTCTGACGGGGGTAGTTTTGAGAGCATGTCATGCCCCTCGCGTGACATTGAAATCGAAAGTGAAAGAAATATTAACGAGGAAAAGTAACGAACTGGGAGTAGTTCTGACGGGATGGATTATAGTCAGCAAAAGGTGGCCCAATCGACTACTAACGTATACGATCAGATCTGGTCATGCCTTCGTTCGAAGTTACAGGCTTGGAAAGGCCGAAAATGTCCTACTCACAAGTATTTGTAGGAAATGATTTCTCATTTCCATTACGTCCATGGAGTATGACTCGTTGGAAGGATTCCCACCTAAAATTATTGTTGTAGCGAAAGCTGCTGAATACACTCCACAGCTGTACGCGTCCGGCTGCCTTTGGACAACTGGAAACGCGATGTTGTCGGTTTTCAGGGTTCTATACCGTGAATTGATGAAGTGTCGCTCGTCGGCAGCCAGTAACTGAAACTTATTACAGCCTAGGCTGTCATAGACAAGGAGCTGATTTCCATCGAAATACGTACAACGCCAATGTCCTGAAGTGTTGCCTCCAATGATGTTAATATCACGTGACGTGCACGAAGGCGTGATGAACCGTGGATACGCTACCAAAAGTGCACTTGCAATTTTGAAGTCCGTTTTGTCTGCAATCAGGTACAAAAATGAATCGATCGACGTGTCATTCAGCAGAATATTTTCTGATAAAATATTTCCTCGAAGGACGTCGATGGTAGCATTTTTATTGATTGTTTCCAGGACTTCAAACTCAGTTGCACTTGGGACTCCTGCGTTACCGTCATCCGTTACAACCACCCAGGGTGCATCATTAGGTCGTGTCGGTTCCGCGGTCGTTAGTGTACCGTTCCATGCCTGCTCGTTCGACGATTCTGGCTCATCTATACTTGAGGTACTCCAACGTTCTCCCTGCCTAGTCGTTCTTCTGACCAGTTTAACCGGAGGAATTCGTACTCTGCGTCTCGATAAACCTTCCTCATCTGAAGACGATACGGACCAAACTTCTTGGTCTCCAACTTTGCGTTTCGTTAGCTTCAGACGCGGTACTGATTCGGTATCCGAGAGGTACTCCTCCGACGATGTCACGCTCCAACTATCGGAATCCCCTTGCGTTCGAATCAATTTCAATGGCGCAACTCTTCTCTTGCCGTTCTGCCTCGGTGGAATTTTGAACGGTGAGCAGCAGACAGCAATGATTCAGGTTCGTCATTTGTTTCTGACGCGGTAGCCGAGTCGGGCCCGGCAATCACACTCATAGCCACGTGACTGCCCGCTTTTGATGCTACTGCAGCCTGACTTTTTGACCGTCTCGCTTGTAGAATGTAGTCAGGTTCTCGAATCGGCATTCTGCGGCAGAATCGGCCGTCTATCATTTCTGGCTGCAGGCACTGTTTGTAGAACCGAGTCAGATATCGTTCCATCTGCTGGTTCCAAAACTCGTCATCGCGGTGTACTATGACGTACTTCAGTCCCAGTGGCGTCCACACGGCGAAGTAACAAACTTCGGCTTGGGTAACGTGCAGCTGTCCCTGTACCTGATAATAGAAATGATGCGAGACATTCATTTTAGTTGGATCATTGGGATCAAAGTACCTATCAACCCCGCCAACGCGTTGCTGAATAGCGTCTTCGGGGTGCAGATGTTTCGCAGAGTAAGGACACTTTACTTCCACGATAGTGGTCTCGTTCACGATACCGTCTGGAGTAGCTCCCAACCATTCTAGATCACTATCGATGAACAGTCCACACGGCGTGATAGGAACAGCGTTACCTTCGTCAGCTAATCTTTCTTGAAGCGCTGCGATTGCGTCAGGTTCCTTTTCCTTACCCCACATCATAGCTGGCGTGCTCTTCACCGTAGGGTAAAGAATGCTTTTCACGGTACCAGCACACAGCGTGGTTTCTCTCATGCGACAGACTTTACCGAAATTTGACGCCGTCAACATCTTGGAACGTGTCGATTTCCAAATTCCGTTATCGGCCTGACCTCTCGTGGATCTCTCAATGTCAACCCGGTTTTCTTGGTTCTTCTTCAGATCTGCTAGATATCCTGCCAACTTGTCGTTGTATGCCTCAACGGACATATCAGGCTTCTCTGCATTAGGGCCGTAATTTTGATCACGAACCTGTTGTCTCCTGGTGGTCTCAGGTAGATGTGCTCGAGCTTCTTTGGTCCTCTGCATTGTCACTGCGATGGCAGGTGGGGTCATGCCTTCGCTTCGGTGCAAATCTGTCAAAATATTTTGATTATTGAACTGCAAAACCGCCCCAGCACATCTACCTTGGAACGAACCCCTCATACCAAGATTGAGCCTTTTACCAGCATTCAATTTGCAAACAATCGAATTGAATGCTTCAGCAGGATTGTTATTGGCATGATAGATCAAGCTGTCAGAATGATGGGCTAAGAACTCAATCGCAGTTTCCAGCTTGTCGAACAGTCCGGCTACTCTGAGGGCCTCGATGTCTTGCAGAGCTTTATCAGTGGTCTGCTCGACACAAAAACCGTCCAGTTGGTTGCATTTTCGGTGGTCACCGAAAACGTGGCACGGTGCGTTCAGGACATCTTTTTTCAATAAAGCTATTTGACTAGCAAGATTGTTATCTACAAAAGCCCGACGATACTTCGCTGCCGCTTCAATCGTGTCCCGAAATTTCTTAGCGCTACCCTTCACCAATTTTTTCAAATTTGCAATGTTAGGGCCAGGGGTTTGAGCTACGGCTTTGACCTTTCGGGTCAGATTTCGCAGCAGATGATTAACGCACTCTTTTTTTTCGACGACTATGCTGTACTTTTCGTACGGGTTGTTGTCTCGAATCGATTTATAAGTGTTGCTGTCGCCGTCTGCGATCAGCGTCTTGTAAATCAGACCGTGCATATCAACGCTTGTTTGAAATCCCTCTACTAATATATCAGCCTCCATTCCCGTGGAAGCTTGATCGCGGCCATAATTTTTAAAGCAAGCGTGAGGATTCGGTGTAGTGTCAAGACGGGCGGCCCGTTCGATAACGAAACAAAATTTATTACGCACGCCCATGAAAATCACCTTTCCCGTAAATGCATCAACGATCGTAGCAACACCAGACAAGGAATCATATTTACCTGTATTGTACGATCGTTTCATCCACGCACAATCTGCTATAACGGTGATGAATGGGATTTTCTCACCTTCGTGGATTATAAAATCACCTCTCTCGAGAGCCAGTTTTCTCGCTTCCGCGCCTGCTCGCGACATTTCAGAAAGTGCAGCGTGCTCATAAGCTTCAACTATCTTCATGTCGTTTTTTCGGTATGTCGACGGCGACATGCAGGGGATATTCATAGAGGCCAGAAATTCCTGCATCTGGGAATATCCGATTCCTATGGCAATCGTTCCCGCGACAGCACATTGGTTGATCGCCATCGTATCATCGCCAGTACGATTCGTCCAGATGCTGTACTGAAACTTACATAACTGACACTGGAAAAAAATTTGCGTTTGTAATCCGTACTGACGTGAGTTTATCTGAATGAGCTCTCGGGGTGGGCAATTCGAAACGCGATTGTGCTCGTCCGATTTTTCGTGTATCTGGTCCAGCATGTAGGAGACATCTACTATGCGACGGCCTTCGATTCGTTCTTCTATACATGCACTGTGATCGTTATTCGGGAGCTCAGTCGGTTGCGATCCGTCTGTTCCCGGACCCTCCTGAACAAGATCCTGAAATTGTATTTCAGTATCCGAGCTGGCTTGGGTGTTTCGCTCCGGTTCCAGATCCTGGATAACGATCTCAGCATCCAAACTGGACGGGATGTTTATTCCTGGTCGCGGATCCTGAAATTCAAGTCCATTACCCGAGCAGGCTCGAATGCTTTGCTCGGGTTGTGGATCATTCTCGAATGGCGCCAGCCGTTCGATATGATCACGAGTGCATTTGCCACGTGCCCTAGATGCGAATCTAATGACAACGCTGCTCGTCGGCAAGCTGCCCTAGAAATTAAAAATAATCAGAAAAAAGAAATAAATTACTCTACGTATTAGTCTATGTATAGATATTTCCACATCAAGTAGTCTACATCCGGCCTTCTCTTTCACCGCGTATATCGGATTCACTCTTTTCTTATGTGAAGTACGTATATGCAAACAAAGCGCGCGGTCGGCTCTAAAAAGTAATATCGAGAGACATAGGCGTGAAACCATTGTACCATTTGATATGGAATGACCCAAAGGCGAAATTGAAAGCGAAGACGAGCTCTGTAATTCACTATCCCGTGATGCTGCAAACCATGTTTTCTATTGTTGGTGTAAAGATTGAGTTTTCTTCATATTGTTTGATATGTTACTGGTTCATTACGAGCTTTCAATACAACAAAGCTTGTATTCGTGTTACTGATATATCCCGCGTGATTATTTCGCGGACAGTAGATTGTGACAGCCATGGAGAGTCATAACAAACGGGTGTCAGGTTACACCTCGCCGCCGTCCTTGCCCCCCTCCCCCGTCCCCCGCGCTGCGATGCTGCGGCCGGCTGTGACTCGGATCAGTGACCTGCTGACTCGGCTGAAAATTATTTATCTTAAAAATCCAAGATGGCGCCCCGTCTCCCGATCTCCCGCTGCTTATTCTTTAAATCCTGGAAATCTCTACTATTACTACTTAAATTTAAAAACCCTGAAAATCTCAACTATTACTACTTAAATTTAGATACCTGAAATATGGGGAAAATAGGTTGTCGGAATAATCACCATGTATTTTTTCAATATTCTTTTTTTATTCTTAAATCTAATATACAGTGATTTCTTAGCCTATTCTTATGCTACTGTGACGTAGTGGTATTTTTCAAACTCTTAAATCTAATATATGGGGGATTCCAGGTCAAATCGACCGGCTGATTTCCCTGACCCCTTTCGATCTGTTTGCCCTTTTACACAGTGAAAGTACAAGTTGAAAGGATCGACTGTGAATTTTGTCAGATTTTTCTGACCAAGTATTTTCTCACTACAGCTGGTCAAATAATCAGCTTTTAGCGATTTTTTGATTTTTCAAGCCAACATAGCTTGAAATCCAGATGAGCAATGAAAAAAGTTCTCATACAAAAGTTTCGCGTCTTTCTTTGAAATTTCTGAAAATAATTTTCTGCAATTTTTTGTGCCTCGCGAAACTGTAGTTTTGGTTAAAAATCTTCGAAAATCTTCAGTAACAAAAAAGTGCCCTGATCGAATTGGCTGAAATTTTTACACAGCATGTCTTTTTCAATGCCAAAGGTTGTCTGGAAATTTCAAAGTGGGCTAAGCAGTGGTTCAAAAGATACATCAACAAATATTCGCAAGGTGGCGATAATTCGGCGATTATGAGGTCGCCAAAAAGTTTTTTCGGCCGCAGTTCAAAAATTCAAGGGCGATCACCAGTAGGTAGACAAGAATAATGAATTTTAATGTTGAATTTTCGAATCGTGGCCAAAAAACTTTTTTTGCGACCTCATAATCGCCGAATTCTTGCCACTGTGCGAATATTTGTTGATGTATCTTTTGAATCACTGCTCGGCCCACTTTGAAATTTTCAGACAACCTTTGGCATTGTGAAAGACGGGCTGTGCATAAATTTCAGCCAATTCGATCAGGGCACTTTTGAGTTATGAATGATTTCCACTCATTTTGTATTAAAACTACACTTGAACGGGGTATTAAAAATCTGATGAAAATACTCTCGAAAAGTTCACAAAAAACCTCAAAATTTTGGTATTGGAACTTTTTTCATACATTGTTGACGTTTTGAGCTATGTAGGCGTGAAAAATAAAAAAAAATTGAAAATAAATTTATTCGATTATTTTTCGTGATAGAATGATGAGTCAAAAAAATCTGAAAAAAATCACAGTTCATCCTTTCAACATGTAGTTCGACTGTGCAAAAGGACAAGAAGATCGAAAGGGGTCAGGAAAAAAATCCCGTTTTTTCGGTCGATTTGACGTGGAATCCCCCATATACAGTTATTTCTTAACCTATTTCTTAGCCTATTCTTATGCTACTGTGACGTAGTGGTATTTTTCAAGCTCTTAAATCTAATATAAACAGTTATTTCTTAACCTATTTCTTAACCTATTCTTATGCTATTGTGACGTAGTGGTATTTTTAACTTGTGTGTGACGTAGTGGTTTTTTTTGTGATGTTTTTTTATTCTTATCCTATTCTTACGCTATGTGCGTGTGTGACGTAGTGGGGTGGAGATTGCAGCTGGGCTGCTGGCTGATCGAGAACAAAAACGTGACACATTTGCCAATTTATTTCGCACACTTTTTGAAGCATTTCTGTATGCAGACTAACCGTGCGCAACTGTTTTTATCATAGTTTTTTACCTTATCGACTAGGCACTTGTAAAACTTAGCAGCTATGAAATCGTTTCTTATATAATCGTCCGTAAAAATGTCCGTAAACTCCTCGAGAGTGTAACCACTGTGCATATAATGCAGAAACATAACACAAAACTGGCCACACACGTCCGAAAAGGCACTCTGAAGCTGGCGCGTGTTACACCTGTAGCGTGGGCAGTTTCTCTGGAGGCGACGTAGATGGTGTGGGACAAGAGGCGGTAATCCTTAGCTGTCGAAGTAGACTCCGTTCCCCGAGACGTCCGTGTAGAAGGCCACCCAGTGGCTTCCGGATTTTCTGTGGTCATCGGTATTGGCAACCAGAGCGACGGGGTGGGACCACCGCCAAGGTATCCTATCGGCCAGGTAGACACCACAAGTTTCCGCAGAAAGTAGATTTAGGACCCCCTGAATCTCCAGACTGTTCATCGCCTCACGATGCGCTGCCCTCGACGGTGTCGATACTCCTGATCTCCGAAGAATGATTTTTCAGCCAGGTTTTCAGCTGGCTCGCCCGATTAAGCGAGCATGTGAAGGCGTGGCGAGTCGGGACCCCGTGGTGAAGACAACGTGTACCCGAACGCGGTAGATCCCTGAATGACGGACACGGGCCACCCTCGAGGTTTGTTATAACCCTGGAGGTTATGATCTGAAGCAGCTGCGCCTTTTCGTGCCCCCGGGTGTAGATATTCCGCGCTCTACGCGCGACACCGCGTAACTTAGCGTTGATCTCGCTGCAGTCGATATCGCCGTCGAACCACTCGAACCTGTGATGCATCCTCGAGAGATAATTATTTTTATCCCGAGCCGACGCTGGAAGATCCCCAAACGCGCACGGTGGAGTAACGACCCAGTGCCCGATGTGATCCATATCGACCGCAACGACGCTGACCTCTTTCATGATGAATCGGTCAGAGGCGCCGTAAAATCCTTGAATGTCGATAACGTAATCCATGATCGTGTTAGCGAGTAGTGAAGTGGGCAAAGTGTGGCGGTTGATCGAGAACTGTGGAGATGGAGATTCGTCTTGCGAGGCAGCAAGGTGTGATCCCCACCCGCTCATCCTCGGGGTACGTGCAACAATGTGCTGATGCTGCACACTGCTCGTCCCAGCGCACCTGGCTTGACCGCCGGGGCGGGGGAGGGAAGGTTTGTACCGAGGTGGTAGCACGTAGAGATACCGGCTATTGTACTAATCACAATAGAGATACCGGCTATTGTACTAATCACAATGAGGATGAGGTAATGCCGCGACTGCGGTACACCGTGGCGAGAAGCTGGTTATATTCTTTAACCACCAAAATCCACGATAACCTGTCGAGACGAATCAATCTCCAGCACGTTGTCAAACTCAGCGTATACGATGCAGTTTATTGTTTTAGCGAGAGCTTTTTCGAACCGCACCTCGATTCTCACACTGCCGTGTCTGATCAGATTCCAGTGGGTGTTACTACCGGCTGATAGATCGGGGGTCAAATCGAAAGCTGTCAGGAAATAACCGTTCGCGTATCCGTGGCGACCGATACAGTTTCCCTCGTTCTTGAAATGAATCCCGGTGCCAGTGAAGAGCGTTTGATAGGCGTCGACGAAGAGGGAGGTCTTATTAAAAGACGGCTGCAACGGTTTGGACGGGGTCTGCGTGCCATCCACGTATAGCGAGAGGAAATTCATATTGAAATGTTGAAAGTTGAAGGGATTATAGTTTTTGTCACCGTTGAAGGCCTTGTTATCCACGAATCCGACGATCATACGTTTCGGTAGCTGGCCGAGGAAGACGTTGTCCAGAGTTTCACCCTGTACCCCGCTGTGGATCGTCATTGTTTTCACCTCGACCCTCGTCAGAGGATACTTCGCGGTCCCCTTACCGAGAGCTTTGGCATGGGCCAGTAATATGCCCGGGTTTATCGTCACCCGCCGTATCAGTAGCGAGGCCTCCTGTATGTGTAATCTGTGGGTGTTCGTTGTACTCTCCATGAGACAGAAAGGCACGTAGCCTTGGATAATATAGCGTTATTTAACACTGGAAAGGCATACTGATTAAATAATATCGTTACAAACTACGGAGGCACGTGGCCTTGGATAATATAGCGTTATTTAACACTCGAAAAGCATACTGATAAAATAATATCGTTAAAAACTACAGAGGCACGTGGCCTTGGATAATATAGCGTTATTTAACACTGGAAAGGCATACTGATAAAATAATATCGTTAAAAACTACAGAGGCACGTGGCCTTGGATAATATAGCGTTATTCAACACTGGAAAGGCACACTGATAAAATAATGTTATTAATAACTGAAGAGGCACGTAGCCTTGGATGATATAGCGTCGTTTAACACTGGAAAGGCACACTGATAAAATAATGTTGTTAAAAACTGAAGAGGGACACTTGCACGGATAAAATAATGTTGTTCAAAAGCCGCGCGTTCGGTGCACTGTTCGTATTTCCAATGCCTGTTCCTGATTCCAGTCCGTGGTAGTGTCACTGCTGACTGCTGTGCGCTGTGGGCAAAGGCTGGTGTGAATATTTGAAAACGGCAAGTATCTCTTGTTAAGGGGGTATAGCTCTTTATATTGTGAAAAAATTGATTTTTCTCTTTCACAGTTTTGAAACAGTAGCTCTAAACTATTTGTAAAAAAATTGGCATGTTGAAATTCGTAAAAATAGAAAAGTTACATCCTATAATTATTGGTTACTGCGACTTAACGAAATCGTGCTTTCTTTTTTTATTTTCTAGCGTCTGATAGGGACAGGGATGCTTTGAATGCACATTTGTATGATACTTGAAATTGAGTGGGCCAACTGTGAAGAATAAGAGCATTTTCGGGACCCGGGCAAAAATCGGGTAGATCTATGTAGATCTAAATGCTTTAAATCTACGTAGATCTAAATTTTGGAATAGATCTAATGAGATCTACGTAGATCTTATGATCTAATGAGATCTACGTAGATCTTATGAGATCTCAAGAGATCTACGTAGATCTAATTTTTATGTCAATGTCAATTCCGGAAATGAATTGAAAAAACATTGATTCATTGCATAACTGTAATGAAAAAATACTCACTATCATCATAAAATAAGAAATCGTGAATACGAGTAAGGAAAAAAAAAAAAAAAATTGTGAAAATCGAACAAATCGGAATCGAAGATCTAAACCATTTTTCTCGGGGATGTACGGTGTTGTTACAATGAACCATTTCAATTTTGGAGGTTAGGATGGAGATAACAACATTCATAGAAGATTCTTTGATCAATAAACCAAAGAATCAGCTGATGTGGCAAGCAAGCAATGCTTTTCTGACACGTTGCACGGCAAGTAAAAGAATAAGTCTCTTTATAGCACTTTTTATATTCATAATAAAACCTTTGTCCCTAGTATTTATTTTTGATGTGCCTAACCGCACATAACCCGTGACTCCAACACGGGATCCCGTGCCCGCAACATACGGCAAGAAAATCATACAATACATACACACATGGGTAACAACGCAGACAGTGTTCTATGAAAGATGCTGTGTTGCAGGCACAGATCCCGTGCTAGAGCCACGGGTTTTGGTGCAGTTAGACGCAGCCATTTATTTTTACAGTCCATTGTCTTGAGTAGCAGCTACTATCGCAGCGATGACTCTTTCAAGAGGTTTGAGAGGCCTGCTAGAAACTCTACTGAAGCTCTCCATGAGGACTCATCGCTGCTGCCCAACTACAGAATGGTCTGCGTCAAAGCTGCAAATAGGCTTCCAGACCTCTGGTGAATGATGAACGCTTTGTACTGCGTGAAGCTAATAACTCACAATCCATCATAAGAAGAGAGTCGACATACTTTTAGAAAGAAGTAGGCTACGGTATTAGTGACGTTAGTTAACAAGCTTTCAACTTTGCGTAGGTCAGCCGGAGGCGCAGATTAGGTAGAGAGAATAGAAAAGTTTGAAAATGCATTGGACCCGACCAGTGAACTAATTAGAAACCTGCAGTAGCGATTTGTTTAATTTTATTTGTTAATTCTCAACTACTCGTTCGACGTAGATTGAGCATGCGATGGCAATCAAAAACTATTCATCAATCTCAAGTTCATCAACTGATGAATAGCTTTTGATTGCCATCGCATGCTCAATCTACGTCGAACGACTAGTTGAGAATTATAGAAAAAAAATTAAATAAATCGTGGCGTTCGATATGAAGTACACCCACGAGAACTACACCCACGGTATGGATCGGAATTGATTGGAATAGAAACGGTACTTTCAATTTATCTAACCTCAAACATGACTACCAAATCGACGGCCACGTGGACAAACCGGCTATCTCGGATTTCGCTTGAATAACTGGCTATCTCGAGGCTGATCAGCTTATATCAGGTTATAAGACTTGAGATAACCAAGTTTTCAAGCAAAACGCGAGAAATCCGGTTTTTCCACGTGGCCGTCGAAATATTTAATACTGTCATTATCATTCTTCTTCATTCTTCTTAAATCAAATCAAATCAAATCAATTCTTCTTAATGAAGACCTCTTAACTAGTCGGTGCAATTATTAATAAATACTCAATACCTAGTCCATGGTTAAATGCGGGACCAGTCGTAGATGGCCGAATCCGCGTGGATTCACCCAGATTTTCCGGCCATGTTTTTTGTGGAGGCTGAAACTTTTTTTAGGGGTTCTTTGGCGTATTTTAAGCGACCCGTGTTCGAGGGTTTTGCCCGAAAATTTTTTGAAGGACCGTATTTATTAATTTTAAATTTGGCGAGAAAATCAGTTTTTTTAAAGCGAATTTCAGAAAAACTGCTGTAAAATTGAGCCAAATGGACTGATTTTGGCGATTTTTTTTTTCAAAATGTTCAGAATTTCATCACCTTTCAGGTCGCACCTATAGTTTTTGATTTTCTTGCGATGCGAGTCCACAATTTTGAAAAAACTGAAAAGATTCGAAAATTTTCAAGTCAAAATATCTCAAAACACCACATCTTTTTTTTCTCTCGTTTTTTTATATGTTTTTGTACATGAACAGTACTAACTTCTCCCAAAGTGGCATCCCCAGTACTTTTTTTAAACGCAAGATATAGCCGATTTTTGAAAATAACAGTTTTTTTTTTGGCGTTTTTCGCCGTTTTCACGTGTTACATCGAGTTTGAACATTGAATAGGCTTTAAAATTCATAGCTGTGATACCTACATTACATTTTAACATTTTATAAATATGAAACACGAATTTTAATTAACCACAACCCACTACCAGAGTCCTAGTTTAACGAAACACGTTTCAAAATAAACATTTCAGATACGTCAATTTTTCAATAAAAACCACAATTATTTTTCATGTTTCTTGAACATTTTCTTCATAATCATATAGGTATACACTCTCACGAATTTGTGATGTATTTGCCCCTGACTCATTTCACACCGAGAGAATAATCTAGCGAGGTCAACCGAAGTCATTCGTTGTAGTTATCGGAGGAAAGCCGTTTGATTGTATGTTTAATATGAGGAAGATTGTGAGAGAATAGTATATTTCGATACAAGTGCGAAAGGTTTGTTTTGGCACGAGTGGGAGGTTTGTCGCCCGAGCAAAGCGAGGGTGACAATCTCACGAGTAGAAAAACAACTTTCGCAAATGTATCGAACAAAATTTTATATCACAAACGCGGGTAAAGTCCGATTATACGCACGCTTGCGTGCGAAAAGTCACGCTTTACGCACGGAGTGAAATAAATATATCAACTGCACTACGCGCGCACTGCTAACAGGTATCTCTGTTTCGCTTGCTCTCGCTTGAAGCATAGAACCGACGAGAGACCTTTTAAACCACTTCGGTAATTCCGAGCAGACTTCGGTTGATCTCGCTAGATTATTCTCTCAGTGTGAAATCAGTCAGGGGCAAATACATCACAAATTCGTGAGAGTGTAGACCTATATGATTATGAAGAAAAAGTTCAAGAAACATGAGAAATAATTGTGGTTTTTATTGAAAAATTAACGTATCTGAAATGTTTATTTTGAAACATTTTTCGTTCAAGTAGGACTCTGGTAGCGGGTTGTGGTTAATTAAAATTCGTGTTTCATATTTATAAAATGTTAAAATGTAATGTAGGTATCACAGCTATGACTTTTGAAGCGTATTCAATATTCAAACTCGATACAACACGTGAAAACGGCGAAAAACGCCAAAAAAAAAACTGTTATTTTCGAAAATCGGCTATATTTTGCGTTTAAAAAAAGTACTGGGGATGCCGTTTTCGGAGAAGTTAGTACTGTTCATGTACAAAATCATATAAAAAAAAACGAGCGAAAAAAAAGATGTGGTGTTTTGAGATATTTTGACTTGAAAATTTTCGAATCTTTTTAGTTTTTTCAAAACTGTGGACTCGCATTGCAATAAAATCAAAAACTATAGGTGCGACCTGAAAAGTGAGGAAATTCTGAACATTTTGAAAAAAAAATCGTCAAAATCAGTCCATTTGGCTCAATTTTACAGCAGTCTTTCTGAAATTCGTTTTAAAAAGACTGATTTTCTCGCCAAATTTAAAATGAATAAATACGGTCCTTCAAAAAATTTTCGGGCAAAACCCTCGGACACGGGTCGCTTAAAATACGCCAAAGAACCCCTAAAAAAAGTTTCAGCCTCCATAAAAAACATGGCCGGAAAATCTGAGTGAATCCACGCGGATTCGGCCAGATACTTTTGTCAAATGATTATGTAGCATCTTTCAAATCAACATCGAAATGTCTCTTGCAATTACCATTTTTGTGAGACAAATACAGACTAGATAAATCAAAAATAAAATGATGAAATTGTCAGATAGCGTTGCCGTAAAAAGCTAAGAATACAATATAACGGTGAGTAATATTATTTTATAGGTATTGTGAATCTGGAGACTGTACAACTTTACCTTTGCTCATAGCAGATGCTCAAAATGGCCGCCTCCACGTTGCCTACAAAGACGCAATCTACGAAGGTAATTGAGGACCGAATTTCGGAGTTGCTGCGGGGTAATATCAGCGCAGATCTCCTGAATCCGTACCCACAATTCCTCACGGTTGTTCAATGGTTTGTCGGCATACAGCTGATTTTTAATATGCGGCCAAACGAAACAGTCCATTGGAGTAAGGTCTGGTCAGCGTGGTGGCCACCTGACAGGACCATGGCGCCCGATCCATCGCTGCGGGAATTCTTGGTCCAAGTGCTGGCGTACCGCAATCGTCGAATGTGGTGGAGCGCCGTCGTGAAGATACCACATGGGACCATCCAGCTGTTTGAGGAATCGTGAAAAGATTGATCATAAAGGTTCCAGCTGGCGAAGTTTTATTTTACCTGCTGGGAGGTCTGTGTTTGATGTTTGTGGAAAAATATTCTGAATCTAAAAATATTTATCATCTTCATCCATTCATTTATTCATTGTAAGTGGTTATTAATTGACGTATCCATATGATTTCAACGACTAACTTGGTTCAGATTTTTTCTTAAACATTCGTGTTGGTGTTTTTCAGTACATACGTTTTGTTAGACGTTTCGGAGCGCCTCCCCGACTTGATTCTGGAGCATGTCCAAGTACATGCCTCCATTGTGGTTTCCCTGTATTACGTACGGGCCAATCAGGGTACCACCACATACTGCGCCGTACAAGTTAAGCTTCTCGGGATACTGCGTCTTGGTTTCCCTGAACTCGTGGTTATTTTCCCGCTACCATCTGCGCACGTTTTGACGATTTGGTTCACCGTAAAGCTGTACCGTAGCCTCGTCCGCGAACACGATATTATCCAACATTCCCGGATCAGCATTGATTCTCCCCAGCATGTCTTGGAAAAACTGGTGGCGAAGTACCAGGTCTGCCGCGAATAATTGTTGATGGACGCTGAGTTCGTAAGCAAAATACTTTTTTTCTGTTAGCACCTTCCATACGGTGGACTGAGCCCAGATGCATCTGCTGGCTGATCCGGCTAGTCGAAGCTCTAATATCCACCTCAGCGCTAGCGCATATCTGGATCATTTGCTCTTCAGATAACGCGCGTGTTGGATATTTCACTTTCCGATGTGCCTGTGTAACACTCCCATGCGCGCAGAAAGAATCGTAGGTACGTAGGATTGTCGTGTGGTGAGGAGTCGGCCTACCCGGATTTTCTTGAGCAAATTTTTGTGTTACGCCTCGAGCACTGAGGCCTGATGCAAAGTCAATGACCCATCTCAGCCTTTCTTAATCCGTATACACATAATTTGGCATGATAAGACCGAAATGAATAAACTTTTCAGACGAATAGATGCGGAATGACGCGGTTACTATGAACGTGTTTATAGTAGACAATATTGCATACGATAAATAAAAGAAAGCCCATAATTCGACTGCAGACAATCTTTCAGCGAGTGTAGATCTAGTTTTCACTGCACTTTGAAGAGAAAATAATACGTGTGTATAGGGAACAATAATAAACAATTGCATACGATGAATAATGGAAAGCCCATAATTCGACTACAGATCATCTTTGAGCGAGTGTAGATCTAGTTTTCACTGCGCCTTGATGGTGTAATGTTTTCGCACGCCTACTACGATTGAATGATTAGTAATAACATTGAAAATTGTACATGGAAGAATTCGCAATTTCTCTTAAAATTCGATTTAGAGATAAAATTTCGAATTTTCGATTTTTTTTTCGAACCATTAAAAAATTTTATAAAAAATGAAAGAAAATTTTTATCAAATATTTTCAAGCAGAATGCTGTTCGACGCTGTGGCTTTTGTACGTTCATTTTACAAAAAGGCCGATTTTCACATTTTTTGGCTGTAATAAAATCAGAACTCAAAAAGAGTTGTTCTGAAGACGTTTCAAATTTCCAAAAAAAAAATCTCAGGGACATAATTACAACACAATATTATTTCGCCAGAAA
Source organism: Euura lappo (assembly GCA_018257835.1). Classification (NCBI taxonomy): domain Eukaryota; kingdom Metazoa; phylum Arthropoda; class Insecta; order Hymenoptera; family Tenthredinidae; genus Euura; species Euura lappo. The sequence continues at coordinate 69,157 of JAEUYN010000109.1, forward strand.
TCTCATTATCTCAAAGTAATATCGAATCATAAACTGGGCCACGAATTACTTTTTCAATCACAAGAAATGGGAACTGACGATTTTTTTATGGGGTATAATATAGGGCCGGCAGGAGGAGAGGGGTGTCACTGAATTATCACTAAGGGTATATTTTCTGATTTTGAATCCACAATAAAAAATTTATTCTTAAAAATTCATTCAGATAATTCGCGAAGACAATCATAATTTCGGAATGTGACTAGCTCACTTCTACCAATCAGCCCTCCAGCAATATAACAATTGTATTTTATCACTACATAATATTATACTCATAATAATTTTTATCACATTGTAATTTGACTATAATATTCGACAAATCGCTAATTGGTCTACAATGAGCCATTACACAAAGCACAGGTAGCAGCATTGGGATAATGAAGTGACTACTCCAAAACACTGATAAATTTCTATTGTAGTTGACTTTCGGTGCGAAATGCGGCTTGACTTGGTCTAATATTTATTTTTGGTAGGTTGGAAATAAGTCTCTATTTTATAAGCAGGCCCGCACTCAGCTGTCCATAGCTTTGTGATAAGCTGTGCGACAGGCTGTCCTGTTTTCCTTATCTTTTTCTTAAATCAATACATGAACAAATATTTCAATCAGGGTAGAATGTGTTGTATCGTTTCATTTCGCAACTTGTCACAGGTCTTGGCGAGCGTTTAAGGGGAGACTTCGGTGGAATTTTGAAAATCGCTATTAGATCGTAGTATATGCGCAAGGAACCTTGCGAATAAGATTTTGCCCACCGCTACCAAACATTCCTGACTCATACACTTTCATTGCGGGAGGCTAAAAATTGGTTTGAACAGCCATCATTTAAAAACGGCTGGTAGGATTTTTTAATACACCTTTTTTTAATATTGTAAGAATTGAAAAACCTTTTTTCTGCAAAAATCTCACCGAAGTCTACCCATAACGCGAGAACTGCGGATAACAAACTTGCATACCATTAGGGTAATTGAAGTAACAGCGGGGCTGACTTATACATTTTTCGAAGCTGTTTACTTTTGAGATATGGAGCAAAAATTTCTTATGATATAATATTTTTACTCGCAAACGGCCAGTTTGGTTGTCTTGCACTTCTATTGTTAGCATGCTTCGTGGTTCTTTTGACGTCTCTCGGTGATTATCTAAATTATGAATACATTAAAAATGCACCTGTACGCGCAACACAGCTAGGGAGATCTATTCACGATGGACATCGAGGGCCGATCATGTGAATAATGAAAACATGAGAGCCATAAAGTCACTCAGGAGATGATTCTGTGTACTGCTTCTACTGCCTGACGACACTCAAGAAACGCTTTCGGAGGACAGATGAAACTTCAGGGCCCAGGCAGAAACCCGCTATGGCCGGAGATGAGTCTGTGTACTGCTTCTACTGCCTGACGACACTCAAGAAACGCTTTCGGAGGACAGATGAAACTTCAGGGCCCAGGCAGAGATCCGCTATGGCCGGAGATGAGTCTGGGTACTGCTTCTACTGCTCACCATGACACAAACGACGCTTCCAGAAGTACAGATGATGTACAGATACGTGAAGATCTTTCGAGGCGAGTCCGTACTGCAGCAAGGATGCACAAGAAAGAATGCTTTAGCTTTAGGCGGGAGTCCGGGACAATGCCGCGATTCGAATTTGTTTCATTCGTTTCATTGTTTGGTCGGACCGCGTTCCGATTCGCTGCTCTGAGCTACGCGCGGTTGCCGGTTCGCGACTCAACAGGGCCATAAGGTGCCACGGTGCTACGCCATGGGTTATATGAACCGCAATAGAAACGTATGGAGTATGGACAAGTCTAACTTGTGAGTAACGATTTTGATAATTCTCAGATGGCCGAGGGATATCTTGCTCTCGACATTGTCGATCAGATGGAGGAGGACGTCCAAGCGCGGAGGTACTTGCGTGATGTACGGAGGCGTCTTCGAGATGCTCAGGACCCCTTCGAAGTGCCGGAGAATAGTTTTGTAGAACTATTCAGAGTTTCGCGCCAGCTCGCAAGGGATATCATCGTCGAATTGACACCGGATCTGCAAAGGATAAGGTCCAATGGGATCTCTGTCACGGCACAAGTATGTTTGGCCCCTTGATGTCAAAATTTAATTTTTTATCCGATACTTATTTGTTACTTTTCAGGTCCTATGCGCCCTGAGATTATTCGCCTCAGGTTCGTACCAGCGAGACCGTGGTCAGGATTTTCTCACAGCCATGAGTCAGACTTCGGTGAGTCGTTGCGTGCACGACGTGACAAGAGCGATGGAAAATAGATTTTTCCGTGAAGTGATCAAGTTCCCGGAAACGCCGGAGGAGCGAGAGGCGGCTTGTCTCCAATTCCAACGTGCGAATCAACCATTTCCAGGTGCCATTGGTGCGATCGATTGCACTCACGTTCCAATTCTGACTCCGACGGTGAACGAGGAGGCGTATCTGAATCGTTACGGATGGCATTCCATCAACGTGCAACTGGTTATTTCCACTTATACCATTACTACGACACTATTATTGCTTGAATGTAGGTATAATTTTATACAAGGTCAGTAGCAAGCACATGATTACCGAGTTAGAGAAGAAAAAGAATGGAATACAACAATATGTATAAATTGGAGAATAATGGTGTTCATTTTTTAATTTTTCTACTTGTCATAGATATGCGACCCGGATCTCCGCATCCTGAACGTGAATGCAAGATTTGGTGGTTCCCGACACGATTCGGCCATTTGGGCGCAGTCTCCGGTCAGGCTAATGATGGAACTGTACCGCAGACAGGGTGACGAAGGAATGTGGTTGCTGGGTGAATAATGATGGACATCATTACCTCATGTGGATCCGTGTTTGTCTTCTCGTATGTCATGAGAATGTCAAATGTTGCAGGTGATAACGGCTATGCGATCGAACCATGGCTCATGACGCCTATCCTTGAGGCCCCGGACGGAACTGCCGAGGCCGCATACACCTCAGCTCACAGCAGGGCACGTTCAACCATTGAACGCTGCAATGCATTACTGAAGTTAGTTTGGAGGCTACTTTCAGGGGTTCGTTTAATGCTTATTTTAGTAGAACTGAATTTATAGGTGCTTAACCGTCACAATGTATGACATAAAAAGTTGAAGTCGCTGTTGCCATACTTTATCGAATCGATACGATTTTTGTCCAAAAGGAACGCATACTCAGGTACGAGCCAGCTGTTGCGTGTCGTATCATAAACACATGTGCGATACTGCACAATCTACGTTTAACGTACAGAGTCGGTGGGGAAATGGAGGAGATTCCGGTGGTTATTCAAGTCGACGATGATTTGCCTCCCCTTGACGAACCCTTGAATGAACAGGCACGTCGTGACGAAGGCAAGCGTACCCGAAGGGAAATAGTGCGGGAGCACTTTGCGCGATAGTCCGCTGTCCGCTTGCACAGTCGTCGGGCTCCGACTTGCTCACTTTTCCCAACTCTTTTCTTTGCTGTTGAAAAAAATACCTCAATTCTTATTTTTGGTTGTATTAGAAACGTGTTTGGAGTGAAAATGTATGAAGTGAATGTGTGCATAGCTTGAAGCGGGAAACTCCGACATCAGTGTTATTTTTTAGGAATAGATGATTTGATAGCAATTAGCCTTTGATAAGATTGAGGGATTTTATATTGGACAAGGCGTCGCAGTACAAATGCGAAGGTCCCGGTTCAAACCCGGGCCGAGGGAATTTTTATTCGAAGAATTAAAAAAATAATAATCTGATTTTTCTATAGGTTTTTTCCGGTCCCACCAAGGTTTGCACGCTCGAATAGAGGAAGAATCTCTCCTTGGTGGGTACCAATAATTAATTAATTTGGTTCGCCTCGTCCGATAAATTCAAATATGTGAATGATTTTATAAAGTAATTATAATTTCGACAGTTTCAGTAACCTGTCAGTAATTTTCTCATATTCTACTCAATTTTCGTGAAAATCTATCATATCCAACACTATGAAAAATCGTATACACAATTACTTGCAGAATTGCTGAATTGAAATGGTAGGATATAGAGGGTGCATTCCGAACGATGATACACTCTGAAGTCGGTTAGCATCGAGAAACAAGCTCTCGGACAGTTCTGAGCCAATCCAATTGTCTGAAAGCTCATTTTTCGATTTTGTATTGGACTTCTGTGTGTTGGCAGTTCTTTGACTAACATTGTGTTCGCTTTCAAGTCGCTTCTTCTGTGATTCCACTGACTTTTTTTTTCAGTCCTTTCCACTACCTAGGTGATTGGCAGCTTTGGCACTGTTTGAGTACACCGAAAAGTTTCACTCAGACTACAAAAAAAAAGATAAGCAAACATTGTACAAATTATTCACCAACAGTACAGGATGGAAAGAAATTATTGGTCGCCAGTTCACCAGATGATTCTCCAACTAGAGATCAGTGAAGATCTCTCAGAACTTGTAGCCGCAAAATTATTCTATAGCTTGTTAAATCTTCACGTCAAAGCTTCTATCGTTGACTTGATGAATTCAATGTAAACCCTTCAGCGCTTAAAAAATTACCAAGTAAAAAAGTAGTTAGTAACCCTAGGCTACCTTTCGACGTCCCTTCGAGACTTTTGTTCCTCTCGACAAGTAGAATTTTTCAGGCCAATAAGAAAGTTTGATCTTAATTTCCAAGGTAAAGATCAATTCTGCGGCGGTATGTTTTTCGAGATCGTCACCAATCTCGAGCTAGAGAATCATCTGCGTAGTGGCGACCAACCATTCCTTTCCACTCTGTACAAACTCAATTCAATTAGAACATTACAATTTTTTTTTCGATCCATGATTTTTTTTATGCCAGCGTCTCTCACATCTTTTTCTTCGTTTTCAGTATGTTGATTGTATGAAGTCTTCCTTCGGATCGGGTCAAATGAGAAATGTTTTACAAAACATGTTTAAAAAGTGAGTCGTTACCGTCAATATTAATGTCGCTTGAAATAATTCATCAAAAACAGAATTCTTTGATCATGACACTCTTTGTTAGTGAGATTCATAGAAGGACACGTTTCGAAGTTGAAACAGATTTTGATAAAAATAAAAGAAAATTTGTTACAGATCAAAGTTTATCGAAGATATTTTCTGACCTTCTTCCGGATGATGTGATGGTATTGTCAGTACGGTGATTACTATCACGAACGTTTGGAAGACTTCGACCAGCCTCGGCTGTCGCTCCGTTTCAGTTTGCCGCTCAGAGTGTTCATCTGTGTTACAAATTGTATGCAATACTTCGACAGCAAGGTTGCAGATAATGATGGAACATGACATGCATATATCAGTCAAGATAAGTAATAAGCGCGTGTGTCATACGTTTTAGTAACGAATACATTCTATTGAATTCATATTATTTTTCTTTATCAGTGTCGGACGACAACTCAATCTTCGAAGTCAAACCAAGCGTCAGACTCCTCAAAATCGGCCACACTTCTTTCTAACTCCAGACGTTTACGGTTGTGCTTCTCCGCCCCTGCACGTTCCCGATTCACTTCCATGGCATGGGTCTGTGTAGCGAACAACAATCCTTGAATGCCTGCCTGTTAACGGAATACGTTGTTAGATTCTACAACTACAAGCGGGTAAGCTACATAATAGTGGATTTTCGACATTCATACATCAGATATATCGTCCGGATTCACCGGCATTGCTGTGACTTGTGTCGTCGTCTCTTGTACGTGTATATCTTCAGATACGGAACTAGCACATGATGGTCTGCTAGGTGTTGGGTCCATTGTAAAGGAGATTTCTTTGCTCGTTTGTGCAGATTGTCTTACTGAAAATACGTTCAAGCAAATCAATTTTTTTAAAAGCTCAGCAGTTGATTCAAATTCAACTCCCCCACGCCTTGTGGACATTCCAGTTATAAAAAATCTTGATTAATACAATTGTTATGTGGTGATGGTATTACAATTTTGTGGCTACAAAGCAATATGTTTGATTTTCCTCACCCATAACACAACCGTTTGTTTTCAAAGGTTTCTGGTTCAACTCCACGTCAATGTTGTACGCTTCGAACAAGCTCACAGGATCTTCCCCATCGATAACGCTGCGGTCCCCAGACATCAATCGAAGCTGTGCAGCCTGAAAATTTTTTAAGTTTTTCTGTCGATAATCTGTGCATAAACTCTCATTCTGATATATTGTATTGAACTGTCACTCTGATAGATACAGTGAAACCTCTGAATGGGCTACATCGAAGGCGGTTAGGGGAGTATAATTATTGGAACTGACTTTCCCCCACCAACAGCTCGCTGGCACGCCTCGAGTCCGTCGCCGGCGTTACCTCTGAATAGAGACCCCGTGTCTGTGTTGTTTTTGACGTGATATACCATGTAAATAAGTGACTCGAAGCGTTTCCCAATAGGTTCTCTATTCAGAGGTAAGCGTCCGAACGCTCGTAAACAAAGTGAGTGGGGGAAGCGCTCGAGCGAGGATTAGGGGAAGGTAGCCTATTCAGAGGGCGCCTATTCGGAGGTTTCACTGTACATGATTTTGAAAAGTGAAAATTACGTCAAGTATCCATTTTTACCGAGTTCCGAACAAAATTGAAGAAAAAAATTGAGGCAGTGAATGGGGTTTAATTTCTAGGGGTATACTTTTTCTGTAAATTCTCATGACCTGTTACAATTTACGAATTTCAACGGTAAATTGAATTTTATAAAAAAAATGTGTTAGGGTAATGTAATGTAATTGCAACCACTGTGACCATCGATAGATTGTGTAATTACGCCATCGCGAATGGTATTACATGTAACACACCGACTTCTACAGTCCGAATGAAACTGAAGATACGATTATAAATTTATAGAATCCGAACTGTTACTCTTTTTTATTCCGCAAGCGCGAGCCACTTATTCGTATAGTTTCACAATGTGACGCATATATGTATAGTATGCGTTAAAGCGCGCTGCGGATTTTTTTATTTGACACGATCGATCGATTGCTTGGGATGTTAACCCGAGCGTGCGCCCCAAATTTCACTCGAAAATATTGAAAATTTTAGGAGTAATGCAACTTTACAGCTCAAACTATGGAAACTAATAACTTCTACAATTAAAGTACAGAACTGCTTCAACTTCGCACAATTTTAATATTTTCTATCTCAAATTTGCTGTGCACGACAGTGTGCAGGAACGCTGTAGTTACTTAGATCGATCGAACCCTCCTTCAACATAAAACACTCTGAACGATGAATAGATGGATGTAATGCATAACGAAAATAAAAATAAAAAATATATAATAATCTTGGAACGACACATTTCTATCAATAGTGTAAATGACGGTCTCGGAACCTGAAGACGAGGTCCCGCAATGAAGTCCTTTTGGTGAGATTTCTCAGGATGTCAAAACACAACTTTTCAGCATACAGACCAATTTTTTTTCTTGATCCACACTAATATGCCCGCACATAGGTAATTTGAGAATCCTCACCTGAGATTCAGGCATGCTGTCCTTCGCGCCGGGAATCCCCTCAACTGCAACCTGACCCAATACCGCTAGGACTTTGCGTTCTAGCATATTCCATATGTCATCACCTATGGGGAACCGTCCCGTACGATTTCTTTCACATATTAGTTCTGTGGCCTTCACCTTTGCTTTTCTCTTAATATCCGCCCACGTCTGCAAGTACGATATTACCCAGTGATATGTTGTAGTATTACTCGTGTGTGCCCAAATGTGGGGCTACAATATGAAATTACATACATGAATCGTCAAAAATGACGTCATTTCAAGAAAATCGTGTGATCAGATTCTGAGGCTGTTGAGTTGGATTAGCATAATTATCACCTTTTTCCACTCCAGGACCGTTCTTTTCATCCCGCCGTTGACGCTATTGACTTCTGCAGCCAAGCGTTTCCACTCCCGTTTGATACCGCTTGAACCCATTGGTCCTCTAAATTTTCCATGTGCGAAATTTCGATGACAAAACATATAATTGATTATGTGTGCCTTCTGTTCTGGCGTGGCGCGACGACCTCGTAGCTCAGGTTCGTTCTGTTTGGATCTACAGTAATTGAAACTTTGAAAGAAACGGATCACATATGCATTTTTCTAGTACTAAAACTTGAATTCGTTGTACATACCCCATTTTTGAATGCATGCAACGATCATACGATTATTCCGAGAGCCGCCGGTGTAATGATTATAATGAAATAGACATAAAATAAATCAGAGATAAATCAAAGCAAGTTTTCTTATAAACTGACAGAATGAATATATATTATGTTATTAAGTTTCCGATGCGTAACCGAAAAAGTGTATTGAGGTAGTGAAATCGATTTTTAAATTATTATACGACGATAGTCTAACAATAGAGTAGAGAAACAATTGAAACGTATGATTCAAACACGCATTTTTTTCACCACGGCAACCCACCCTTGTTGATAAAGCTTTTGTTTCTGACGCGTCCTTTCGTTCATCGACACTCGTAGTGTACTAACGTATTATCGGTGTGCGCTAATAAGTTCCGCGAATTAATTATTCACCCTTTATTGTATTACCGTTTCTCGTTTCATTCATTTTATTACTGTGTTTTTGTTCATCGTTCCTTATTGTTAATTTTTATTTTATTCGTAATAACATCGTTAGTAGAGGAGTTCGACTATAGCGAGACTAAACAAACCCCCCTGTCCCCCCTCCCCCTGCCCTTGGTACTATAGCGAGACTAAACAAACCCCCCTCCCCCTCCCCTTGGCGCTATAGTCAGCGCGTGTCCGGGGCCCCTCCCCCTCCCCCGTCCCCGGCTCTGACGTAGCTAGGGTGTGGGCCCTCCCCCTCCCCCTCCCGGTCCCCTGGACACCCTCCATGGATACGGGCATACGTGACCTTCCCCTGCCCCGCACCCCTTGGTCTAGTGACGTCAGGGGGGTGACCTACCCCTTGTCCCGTGTCTAGACTGTGCTCGGGCCGTCCGACTCGGGTCTTTCCGGCGGGCTTCGGCTCTGGGTCCCCGGGTCCGTGTCGGCTGGTTCAAGGGTGTGGTCGCGCGTCTCGGGTCCCCTGGTTATGCAGCGGAGACCTACCCTTTGCTCTATGTGTGTATGTATGTATGTATTTATGGCTGTGTACGGTTTTACGGCATGCTTAGAGGTATATTACATGCTGGGGAAGCGGTGAGGGTGCGGTCAGAGACTTGTTGACACATACATTGTATATACAAAAAGATTTTTAGGTTTATTCGAATATTCTACGGTTATACATAATGAGATGGTTTTAACATCTAAATTACACACTATCTTGTTTGTACGATTATACTCAGGAATAAGAAATTGAAAATGAAATGGGATTAAAACTAAATTACGCGCTATCTTATTTCTATGATTATACTCGGGATTAGAATGAAAAATGAAATCAAATAATCTTAAACGCTTACGGAATTCAATATCACATCTTTCTGCGCGTGCAACACTGTAGGCATTCCAAAGGGTAAACGTGACTAAATTCAGAGGTCTTACACTTACGGAAACAACTGGATTTTAAGCGATCATAAAACGAGGCGGCAATGCGGTCGTTTTTCTCATAGTTATCAGAAAATATATTGACAAACTCCCGCAGAGTAAAGCCAGCAGCCATAAAATGAACAAACATAATACAGAATTGTCCGCATACGTTAGAAGAGAAACTCTGGAGCTGCCTATTGTTCCAACTGTATCGACGGCAGTTTCTTCGTAAAGTCCGTTTATGGTGGTTGACGATTGGTGGTGCTCCGAAACTGTCAAAGAAGACACCATCGCCGGTGCTGCTGAGATAGACGCCCACCCAGTGTGTGCCAGGTCGCGTGTGATCATCGGTGTTTGCAACAAAGGCTGTCGGGCGTGTCCAGGTGAGGGGGATCTGGTCCGCTGCAAAAACCCCGCATCGACCGTTCTTTAACGGGGGTAACACAGCCTGAATCTGTAGACTGTTCATCTTCCGTAGCCTTCTCGTCCTCCTTAGCCGCCTCGTCGCTTTCGGATACTAAGCTCGCACCGTCCGCGAACGTGCGGTGTGTCGTATTTGACGAATCTGATAAGCACACCTCTGTCGAGTCAGTTGCGGAAAGGTACTCGCCTGAATTGTCGAAGATCGGCGTCGAAGATCCTAGCGGTGGTCCGAGAACACGGTCTGCTATGTCAGTCGCATCCGCCGGTGGAAGATTTTTCCGTGTGGCGGATAGCGATATTACTTTGGGCTGGTTCGATGATTTCTTATGTACAGGGCGCGCTGACCACCTACTGCTCCGGCTGTTCGCTGAGGTACTGTGAGCAATCGGTATAGACTGGGAACTATACCTGGGACTGTCGAGAAGTTGGCACCCGTTCAGCCATTTCTTTAATTTCATCGCGTTGTTCACCGCACAGATGTAAGACTCTTCCTTGGTCACACCGTGATAGAAGCAGTATTCCTCCTCTGCCTCCATTTTTCCGAAGGTCGGGCAGCTTTCCCGTTCCAGATTGATAACCTGACGCGATGTAACGGACTCCAGATAGCTCGCCTTGTCCGCTCCTCTTGTTATAATACGGTGAGCATTGCGAGCGACAGCCCGCAGATGAGACTCCAGGCGTAAGAGGGTAACATCACCCTCGAACCATTCTATTCCGTGGTGAAAGCAGGTGACGTAATTATTAGCCGTACGGTCCTTCGGGGTGAGGTCCGAAAACGCGTACGGTGGTTCGACGATCCAATGCGCTGAATATTTGTGACCCAGTGTGACGACGGCTACTTCTTTCGGTAAAAATGTTCCGCACAACCCGTGGAAGCCCTGGATATCAATCACGTAGTCCATTTTTCTTTGGAAATCTAGAACGAACGATATAGGTTACAAACGAAACGGAGTTTAATTCCCGAGCGACTGATTTCAACTGTGAGGGTTGAGATTTGATCGTGGAATATATAGCTTACCGCGTGTTTACTCGATCCCCACTTAGCGTTAGGGTGCGGCTCGTTGTTTAGTCTACAGCTCTGGTGGTCGGTGTCTCTGCAGCTGGCGGATCGGTGGTTGTTTAGAGAAGCTTGTTTCCGGCGACGATGCAGGTGGTATAACGAGGACGAACGATTAGCCACCGAAATCTGTAATGACCTGTCGTGCAGCATCCACCTCGATGAGATTATCAAATTCCGCGTAGACGATGCAGTTTACGGTTTCCGTCAGGGCATTATCGAAGCGTACTTCGATCCTGAGCGTGCCATGCTTGACGAGTGACCAATGCGAGGAACAATTCGCCGAAAGATCAGGCGTTAGATCAAAGGCCATTAGACAGTTTCCTTTTGCATACTGTAGACGATTTATAGCGTTACCCTCGTTGAGAAAATGTATGCCTGTGCCGGAGAATAGCGTGTGGTACGCGTCAACGTGAAGATTGTCTTTATTAAAGTTGAGTTGTAGCGGTTTCGTGGGGAGCTGTGTACCGTCCACATACAGCGATAGAAAGTTCAGCATGAAGCTCTGGAAATTAAAGGGGTTACGTTGTCTGTCTCCGTTGAACGCCTTGTTGCTGACGAATCCGAGTATCACACGTTTCGGGAGCTGTCCGAGTATCACGTTGTCCAAAGTCTCCGCCTGGACGCCCGCGTGTATGGTGAAGGCTTTCACCTCGACCCGTGTCACGGGATACTTGGCCGTACCCTTGGCGAGTGTCCGTGCATGGGCCAGCAGGATACCGGGACTGATTTTCACTCTACGCACCAATAGCGAAGTTTCTACTATGTGCAGACTGTGGTAGGGGGTTGCTTCCATCAGGCAAAAGCTATCTCTTGATCTAACGAGACGTAGTCGTAGTTCGACCCCGTTGAGAAGAAACTTTTCTTGATTGAAGACGTCGCAGTGGAGATGTCCGATCAGATCGACGACGCGGTTCTTCTTCATAATCTGACTTCGTACGGTGAATCCACCGTCTGCTTCCGAAGAATTGGGATCGTAGACGTCCGATATTGTTTCTTCGCTATCGTACCACAACCCGCACGAGAGATGCGAGCGCTTCGCCGGTGTAGCGTAATTGAGCAGTGTCTCTATGTAGGCTCGGTAGGCGTAAGAATTGTTGGTGGGTGATACGAGTTTCTGGTTGAAAAATATGTCGACTTGATTGAACATCGAATGGAGAAGATTGTTGACAGGTGTAACGAAGTGTTCGACCGTAGCTCCACCATCAGAGGCGGGAGTAGCCGGTGGTTTCACACTGGTCAGGAGAGGCTGTGTGCGTACGCGTACACTGAGCATCGTGTGTGCCAAATCTATGTACTCGTCACCGTGTCCAGGTACGATGAATTCGATGGGCGAATCATCGGTCAGCGACGAAACAGGTTTGTAGTGTATCCATTGACCACCCTCGATGGATGTCTGCGTCGGCGGCAGCGTAAACAAATCCAGCTCCGACTTCATGCACTCACCCGAGTGCGCGTGTAGAAAGGCCATATTGTTTAGTCTAGCTGGGTCCAAATATGTCGGTTATAGCTCGTTTCTTCCTCTTGCCTGCCGTTTTTCGACTCGTCCTCGCAGTCTTCTTCGTCTTCTTCTTCTTGTTCTTCTTTTTTGTCTTTCTCTTAGCCGTTGTCTTCCGTTTGCGTATTCCACCCTGCTTACGCGAGGCACGCGTCGAGGTAAGTCTGTTCACGCGGGCGAGCATTAACTGACGTCCCGGCTCACCCGACACCCCTTTATAACCGGACCCTTCCATGAGTTTAGCGATTTTTTCTTCGGCCTTCTGCTGCAAATTACGGCCTGACTCCTTGGCTCTTGTCTTTAGCGCCTGCTTGAACGGCATGTTATTCTGCATGTCACCCATGACGTTTATCCCCGTGCGCAAGGCCTCTTTTCCAACCGCGCGAGCACCGCTGGTCAGCAGGGGTAGAATTCTGCGAAACAATCCACCGAGAAAGCTGCCGATTCCGTGTCCCCGTTGGTGTTGCGCCCCGCGGTAAAATGTATCCATTCCACCGCCGAGTTGAGCCTCGTAGTGATCCACGTATTGCGCCATACCTGATCACTTGCGGAATTATGAGACGCGCTTGAAGTGTAACGTAACCGTCAGCGTCCCGGACGTGAATGGTACGACGTTACCGGTATGATCCCTTATATTGATTTCGATTGTGCGGAAGCTTGTGATCATCAGCGGTAGGTAGTGAGGTGGCGAAAGAATCTTGATTTCCGACTCGCTCTGAAGGGCTTGCTTCTTCGGGCAGGCTTGAATGACGCGTAACAGCGGTGCGTAAACGTCTCCGACGATACGTGGTTCCACCAGGTCGCAGTAAACGAACATCTGACAGGTTGGGATTCGTGGTTGAGCATCGTGCAAGCTGGGCAGCGGACCAAATGTGAGCGGATAGTGAATCTCCGCAAGTCCTACCTCCCAATGGCCGGCTAGCTCGATCGTGCGTGGTAATTGAGTCATGTAGCAGCAGGTACGGTTATCCGGAAAAAATTGCATCGAGCTATTGCTCGGCAGTGTGATGTAGAACTGGTCTCTCGTCGCGGTCGTCATGGTGTCTCAGCGTTAATGGGTGATGAACGCACAGTGCGGGTGTCCGCGAACGTACTGAAGCCGCTTTCACGAGGTGTGATGATTTTATCAATCCGAGACGTCACCGGCGAAGTCCTTTCCCTCGACACGTTGAAGCTCAGCATCGTAGAAGGCCCCGTCAATGACCTCGCCCTGCCCGTCCTCCAGTATGTATACAATAGGCCTGCGCGCGAGTACGCGTGTTATCTTGAAGAGTTCTTCGCTCCAGTTCGCCACGTAGCCTTTCTCGAACGTTCCTTTGGTCCTGCTGATACGTACAATGTCTCCTTCGTGATAACGTGGTTTACCCACGGATCGAGGCGGATAACGTTTCAGCATGTAAGCGCGCGCCCTCGCTGCGTTCTCAAGCGTCACGTCCAAGGGGGGCATCCCGATGCTGGAGTGCACCGTGGTGTTGTACGCCTTTACGATCTGTGGTAAAACGTCAACGTACCGCCGCGTGTTCTTGTGCGTGAAGTAACGCCACAGTCGTTCCTTTAGCGTGCGATTGAATCTCTCGACAATTGCTGCCTTGATATCGGGATTGCGCGTGTATCGGTAACGTATCTCATTCTTGGTTAGTAATTTTTGAAAAACGCTACCGAGAAATTCTTTACCTTTGTCTGTCTGGAGAAGAGCGGGTCTGCGTGGTGTAGAATTGAGAACACTCTGGAACCCCTCAGCAACGGCGTCAGCTGTCTTGCGTTTCAGCGGTATTACCCACGCGTACTTGCTCAAGACATCTATGACGGTGAGTAGATAACGATACCCGTTGTTACGCCCCTTCGCGGAGCTCAGGTCAGCCAGATCGGCCTCCCACACGTCGTCGATGTTGGACACCTCGTATCGTCCGCGTGGAAATTTTCTTCGTACAGGTTTGTGCAGCGTGTAGGCATCTTGCGCAGCTAGCCATCGTCTGACCGCCGTGCGAGATTCGCGTCGACGTGCAGCTCGCTCCAAATTGCGTGCCCCCGCGTAACCCGCTGGGTGTTCAGGGTCGTAGTAGGTCTCATCGAGTGTTGCGTTCATTCCCGCAGACGAAGCCGTCTCCAGGCGGTCGGCTCCCCTTTGGCTTTCTTCCGCGCGCTCTTGAGAGACCCCGATGATTTAGGTGTATCGAACGATGTATCACCTTCCTCGGCTGTGGCCCCACTGACGTCGGCCGCGTAGGAGTCACGGTGTGATCTCTTGCGCTGCAAACGGGTTTTATCTGCTTGAATTGTGTTATTGTTACCTGCGGCTGCTGTCGACCGGACGATCGCTGTGGAAGCTGCGTCCGCTAGTTTGTCGTCATCGAAAGCGCGAATGTCTCTCCAGAAAGCGTCGTTTCCCACGTATTCCTTGGGAACGTTGATCGCGTGTAGAAACCGTGCGAATTGGGCTCCGCCAGCGGGCGTACTGACAGTTTTTCTGGAACGCATGGCGTGATTGACCAGGTCAACGATGTTCGTACCCGGAACAGATACACCGTCAATGTTGATTAAACCGGCGTTGTTCCAAGTGAAGCGTGTCGGCATCTCGTTTAACAGACCCATGAAAAGCTTAGCCTTTGCTGTGAATTTGTTCGGTACACCGCCCACAATCCTCGCCGTCTCCTTTTTCCGGTTATCATTCGGACTCGCAACCGCTTCATCCGTATTAGCGGTCGCTCCCGATGTGAGAGAAGTTTTGTTGTCACTCGTCGCACCCTCCTCCTGGATTTCTAGCTGGACCGGTTTCCGTGATTCATTTGAAAAATAGAGATAACGCTGTAGCAATTGCCCGTAAAGTTTCCACTTTTCAGCGTTGTCCTTTGTTGATGATTTCAAGATGTCATTTAATTCGGTCTCTAGTCTCGAAATGGGATCTCCACGGGTTGTTGATGTCGTCTCCGATGACGACGGTGCTATTGCGGCTGCTACTCCATCGGTGATTCGCCGTTGAAATCGGTCCATTGAATCCATCGGTATCAAAACCATCTTCTTCGCACGCTCCATCGCTTTTTGCCCACGCGTTATTTGGAAATCAGACTGGATACAAGAGTCTCGAGAATCGGTGCGAGTAGAAGTGTCAAGAAGCCGTTTCCCCGTTGAACGATGATACGCTTCTTAGTTTTCCAACTGCCGCGATTACAGGCTAACCTTCGAAGCGTTTGCCTGTGACGGCCGAGTCGACTCTTTTGTCCTCGCGATAACGTCACGTTACCCTCGAGAGTATTGAGAGCGCACTCGCAAATTGATTTCACCAACGAATCGTCGGCTGTACGCAGTAACGCTAGTCTCTGCGCGGGGTTGAGCTTGTGCAGGGCGTGTAGCGCGAGGGTGGTCGTCTTTCCGAAGTTAGCACCTCCTCGACGAGCGGCCGGGTTGCGTGATATTCGCGGCATCACAGCTGAACGACTGACACGCGGTGGGCGGTGTTCGTCTTTATATCCTTTCGTGGCACGTAGACGTACTGTCGTTCGTCCGACGGAAAGATGCTGGTGCGAAAACGACAATTTTCCGGCGTTGACTGTTTCAGATCGAGTAGCAGATAACCGTGCGGCACAGCGGTGGCGTCGTGGTAGGCTTCCTGCAGAAATCTCGGATCCTCCGGGTACACCTGCCGCGCGAGATGTTGTATCTGACCGCGATCGCGCGGATTTTTGAAGAAAACGATGTAGTTCGCATTGAGGGAGATGTCTCGCTGACCGTGTCCCTGGTGAAACAGATTCTGCGTGATGTAGAAAACGCTCAGGTTCTTGTGGTGACAGACTTTTGTGAACAGATCGACGACGACGTTGTTTGACGCTTCACGCATCAGATCATCGATGACAAGTAGTTTGGGCGTCTTGTCGGCGTCGTAGTCACTGTGTTGCGGCAATCCCTGGCGGTATTCTATACCCTTGCCCGACTCGTACAGCGGCTGCCACTCGTCGTAGTACCAGATAACACGGGTAAACTCGGCATCGCACATCTCCTTGCTGTGCTTCAGGAAATTCTTGACAAAGTTAGATTTTCCGCATCCCGATGGCCCGGCTACGATAGCGGAGAACGGGTGTTTCCAGCGTGTGTCCATCATCGTCGTCGTCGTAGTCGTCAAGGAAACGTCCTCCCGGTAATAGCGAAGTGATCTGTACGAAATGAACAACAAAAGTATTAGAACTCTGACCATTCCGCGCGATTAGCTCGTGTCACGGCGGCGGCGGCGGCGGCGGACTGGTGCGCTTACTACGAGCTTTTAGCAGCGCACCCGCGCGCGGTTATGAGCCTACCGGCGTCCTGCTGGACGAGCTGACGTCTCGCGGGGTGTGTACGGAATGAGCTCGAACGTACACACCGGCACGCTTTATGACGAGCTCGTGTTACAAGCATACCGGCGTCCGGCGGTCGACAAGCTGATGCCTCTCGAGGTGTGTACGGAATGAGCTTGAACGTACACACCCGCACGCTTTATGATGAGCTAATGGTAAGCGTGCCCCGCCGATGAACGAGCTAATACGGAGAGAAAAAGTTTTCTTTCAACTAACCTTTTCGAGGAATCAGATGTTGCATATAAGCGAGCGTTGTTGTCCATTCGGTGGGCGTGCACAAGCGGTGGTGGTGGTGGTGGTGGTGTTAGAGGTGCTGGGTAGTCGTCTCGTCACGTTAGCGTTAATATATGCGTCAACGTCTGTCTATACGCGGTCAACCTCGTGAAATAAATAAATAACCCACTTTCAAGTGGTCGTAAAATCATAAACCCTTCGGTCCTGTGTTTGGCGGCAAAAGAGAGAGAGAGCGAGAGCGATGGTGTCGAATATAAGACGACGCGGTTAGGTTTTATGGCCTGCGGCGGTTGTCTTCAAGGGTTGCGGTAACCATACGGAAGCGTGTCGTAGCTAACCGGGCAACACCGTCTTTTCAAATAAACGGGTCGACAAGTTTTTGTTTCGGTCCGGGTAACGACCTCATGTAACGCTGTTCGACGAATCGCACGATACTGAAGCCGTATAGGCGGTTCTTCCCCCACCACCATTCGTCGAATCGTCTCAAAATTGACTCTCTGACTAGTCTCGTAATTCAGCGTGACACCTTTCACCTTGCAAACTTCTGCTCTAGAACCGTCCGGCCGCTGCACTATGTACGCGTAAAACTTTGGTCCGCCCGAGACGAAAGCACGGATAAAACTTCCGCGGCCGTACGACTCTAACTCGTCTGTCAGATCTCCTAGAAATTCACCCGTCGGTGGTTCGTATTCGTCGTTGGGTTGCGTGACGTTACGCCGGTAAATGATGGAGTCTGTGTCGTAATACAGAACACGTCGATCAAGTTTCTCCAGAAACCCGAGCAACATGAGACGCGCCTGAGTCGTGGTGTACGCGGCTATCACGACGTTAGCCACGGGCGATGACTTGACGCTGTGTTCCGCGTACCGCCACTGGACGTAGAGCACTTCTTCATTCACCGGTAAAAGCCCTGTTACCTCGATCTCCGGATTGGTCAGTATCTCGAGAAGCCGCTGACGCGTTCGCACAACCTCTGTTTTTGTTAGATTGTCCCGCTGACCAAATTTACCCCAAAGAGTGTTCAAACACAACTTAGCGACTAACCGTAGTCCGGGGTTTTTTGCTATTTTAGTGCGGTCCAGTCGTATACCCTCGACCCGCTCGTACCTAGAAAGGTATTCGTCTTGCCCGACCGCATCGACGACGCCCGCGGGCCAACCGCTTGCCTCGGTTTTAATTTTGAGGAACGCGTTGATGTAGGTCGGGAAAAGACCACCCTCCCCGGTAGAGGGGTCGAGACGCGTGAACTTCTCATAGTGCCAAATTTCACTCACGTCGACGATCTTGTAGCCTCGTTTCACGGCTGCCTGGACCTCCAATGAAATCCAGGTCCCCTCGAACTGTCGCTGTACCGCCAAGTCGTGCGGACACTCGGTCTGGCGTAATTCCGCAGCGCAGGTACGACACAACGCAAACATGAGTTTGTGGTGCATGTGTAACGGTAGGACCGGGTGATAGAGGTCCTGCGGCGGTAGCACGGTACACTTGACCACCCCCTCGATCTTGGAAACATCTGTACCGCTCGCGCCTGTCAATCGTTTACAGCTCTCGCCGACGTATACAATGGGGTGACCGACCGGGTAACGACCGGTTTTACAAATGTACGGGTAAAGCGAACATACATCCACATAACGGATCTCCTCTAGCGCGTTACCATCTACGTCTGTAGCTACCTCGTGGTAACGCGAAGTGTTACCCGTGCGGCCACCGTAAAACGCATCGCGCGGGTTCAGTGGCTCGGTCGTGGAAGCAGCGTTTATCAATGCCTCGACTTCCAAGCAAGTCTGCATCTGGGAGTTTTCTTTAAGAAGCCTGTCAAACGCGCACTCCCAGATCTCGGTAACGGCGTAACCGAGCGCTGTCATCTTAGCGGTCTTGGCGCGCGTCTCTTCATACCGCTTATCCAACGTTTCGCCGTCGACGTTGCGGCGGTCGGTGTTTATGCTGTAACACTCGCGACACCCGTGCCAGAAACAGCCGTGAAATTCGAATACGTGACGCGTACCATCGTCCGCCACGTAATAACCGTCCACAGGCCGCCCTGTCTCAGGGATTCGAAATTCACGCGTCCGGCCCGCGTGTATGATTTCTATATCTAATTCTTGCTCCTTCCACGCGAGCCACTGAAGAGCCTTGCGCGATTGCTTGTCCGCGAGTCTGTAACCGTTGGGCGGTATGATTCCTATCGTGTCTGCTTTGAGATCGCCTTTACGATAGACAGCTGAGCACGCCGACGCTATAGTTATACCCTCCGTGAAGGGACACACTCCGCCGCACGTCAGGAATATTTTGCGGAACGCGATACACGCCCGGCGCAAAATATCCACATCCGAACGGCAGTATGTCTCGAGTGCAACCCTAAAATTGAACTCTCCAGTCTCCCGGACCGCCTCGTTGTACCAAGTATAGAATTCGGTACGCGCAGCTGTACTCATCGTATCCGGCGAGTAGAAGTTTGCAGGTGGAAGCGGACCCACGTAATCGGCATTTTCCGGGATATTGAATAAATGCGGGAAGAAACCCTTTGCGATACTCGGCGGGAGGTCGAAGCTTTTTGGAAACGCGGAGAGGGGCATAGACAAGTAGGCCAACGAATCCAAAAACCGCGTGTGTCCCGTTTCCAGCATCAGGATCTTACTTCCGTTCAAAATAACATTCGGTGGTTCAGCGTTGCGCTCAACCAAATGACGCAAGATGAACTGAGAGTCGAACCCCTTAGCATTATGAGCGATACATACGATCCGTTTGAAGGCGTGGACAGGCCGAGTCGCAAGCTCTACAAGTTCCCCAACAGGATCTTTTTTGAATATAAACTCGCGTTTGAGTCCGCAGCTAGTACACCCGTTCGCAATATCGAGATCATCGATGCAATCCGTGCATACCTGGTGTGCTATGCACAGATTGGGCACGTGGATGTTCGTCGTTTCATCTCCATCGACCGTCGTGTTCTGCTGCGTCTCAAAATCGTAAAATATAAAAATATACCGACTCGGCATGTCGTCAGCCTTTAGCGGCGGCATGAAACAAAAATGATTGTAGGCACGATGGGTACAACAGGTCGAGCAATATCGCTCACCACATTTGTGGGGACCCTTCGACAGGTTTACGAGACGCGTGCAATTATCACATATACGCAATACATCGCAAACCTTGCGTTGTTTGGTAAAAGAACCGATTTCGCGGTGGTTTCGCAGACACGCTTCTCCGCGGAAGACGCGACCGCAGCTTTCACATACCACTTGTGCCAACCCTGGCGCGCATGGTGGCTTTGCGAGACACTGCGGGCATTGATTGGAGCAACGATGCTCAAGTCTCCCGGTATATTTCTTGTTGCAGGGTTCGCAAAAGAGTTTACCAGCTGCAGCCCCGGTTATATTAGTTATCGTCGAATAATGACGCTCTCTACCGTAGTAGAGAATATTCAAACGGCAACGTATCATAACTCCGTCCTCAAGCAGAGTTGCGGAACCATCGTAGAAATGAGGTTCTCCGTTACCGAGTTGACCCACCGTGTATACAACTATCGCCATCCCCTCCCGCCCCAAATACTCCTGGAAACGGGTAAGCTCGTAAATACCGCAGCCATCACGGGGAATATCAACACCGGCCTCTCGCACCAGTCTTTGGGCTTCTTCGCGCTGAAGTTTCGAACCTGCCCTCCTGATACTCTCGTACCGATCGTGCAGAGCTCCTTCCCGTCGGGGACCTCTCAACGCGTGAGCTATGGCTACGACGATCGCGCGCGGTAAACACAATCCGTCATCGTTGATAATGTCGACGGTGGACTTTTTCATGACACCCAAATGCGTTATGGGATTAACCCTCCCACGTCCCAGCGGTACGGTAACGGTGGTAACAATAATCGTAAACTCGCGATCCACTCCGATTGCAGAGGCACTCTGCGTCACACTGGTTACCAGCTGCCAGAGGTCACGGAAATTAGAATCCCGAACCGGCCGAAACGACAACCACGCCGACCCTTCGTTAAAACTGGCCGCGTTGACCATAAAACCTATATAATCCGTAGCGCTGCAGGTTCTCGTGACGTAGGTATGCAGATCCTTAAATGCACCCTCTAACCACGCCACGATGTTTACGCCTGCTTCCGGGATCCTAATTTTCAAACTTATTTCCCGTCCGTGAAGCTTAAACCGGCGAAGATATTTCCGATTCGACTCGGAAACTATTTGAAAACGATTCCCCGGCGGTAAAGCTTCTGGCTCGCTGTCACTCTCACTCACCCTCTCGGTGGTAATCGACTCGTCCAC